>CAUYPK010017015.1:0-17238 GCA_963574355.1 Loris lydekkerianus
TAAAGCCAGACATCCTGGATTCAGATTCCAGCTTGATCATTTACAAGCTCTGCGAATGTAGTTAGTTGACTTTCTTTTGCCTTCGTTTCTTTCTTTAAAAAAATTTCAGACTAATATGAGGATATAAACGATTAGGTTACAATGTTTGCTTGTGTTGTCCTTGTACCCCTCACCCAGATGTCCCAGATACCCTTACATAGTGTCCATTAGATAAGAACACACTAATCCCCTTTCTTCCTTCCTTCTCCTCCCCCTCCTGCCAACAAATTTAATTTTTGTTGCATTTTTACAATAAGATGTAGTGGAATAGAGTGGAAAGCATTGGTAATGTGGAGGCAGAAGGCCTAACATCTATTAGGGTTCCTGTCACTATACAGCTGGTACCACTTGTATACAAGTCACCATGCTTCTATAAGCTTCAGTTGCTACACTTGATCTGCCCTATGTACCTCATAAATAAGATGCCTGTAAGAACTATACAAATACTAGAAATTACAATAACATTAGAAAGTTAAAATCCAACAATGACAATGTAAGTAGCTAGGCGTTTCCTAGACTGGTATGCGAGGCAAAGCACTGCCAAGTCCCACCTTATTCAGGAAGTACAGGTGACTCTTGAACAACACAAGGGTGCTGACAACCAGTGTAGGTAAAAATCCACGTATAACTTTTGACTCCTCCAAACTTAATTACTAACTGTTGACTGGAAGCCTTCCAAATAATATAAATAGCCTTACCAACAAAATACACATATTTTATATGCTACATATACATTATATATAAAAGTAAGTTAGAGAAAAGAAAATGTTAGTAACAAAATCACAAAGAGAAATTATATTTACTATTTGTTAAGTGAAACTGGATTATTATAAAGGTCTTCTTCCTTGTCATCTTCATGTTGAGCCGGCAGAAGAGGAAGAGGAGGTACAGGAGGGGTTGGTCTTGTTATCTCAGGGCAGGCAGAGGCAGAAGAGTGGAGGAGGCAGAAGGAAAGGGAGGAGAGGCAGGCATACTTGGTGCAACTGTTACTGAAAAAAATCCACATATAAAAGCGGACTTGTGCAGTTCAAACCCTGTTATTCAAGGGTCAACTTTGCAACCGAATTAATTCCACAATTTTAAAACAATTAAAAAATAATGGAAAAGAATTTCATTGAGTTGCAGAGCAAGATTTCTTTGTAAATTCCATTCAAAAATTCAAAAGTTCGCTTCCAAACCTACATACACCATGAACTCCCTTTTCCATGTCTAAAGGGGAGTCCAGAACCACAGACCATCATGTGCACACCTTGTGTTGACTAAGACACTCCTACCTCACACGGGCCACAGAATGCAAGGCTCAGGATACACTTGCTCAAATTTAAAAGGTAAAACCTCTGGCTGGAAACTATTTTTAATCTTTGCCCAAATCAATGTTACTGTTCTTTGTAAGTCACTTAGTAGAAACTTAGCAGTGTGTTTATTACGCACTGACTCAACTGCTACTTCTCTTGTTGCAGAGCCTCCACTCCAGTGGGGGTAAGTAAGACAGAGCAAGGTGCCAGGGCGTTAAAGGTTGTGGGGAGCTACTACTTTATATACTGTAATTAGAGAGGAAGGCATCTGTGATAATTGAGCCAAAGACTGGGTATGGTTGACAGTGGAGCCACGGCTGAGAAACGAGGCAGTGCAAAGGCCTGAGGGAGCAAAATGTTTGGCAAGTCTCAGAACAGCACCAGGGTGTCCGCAGCGAAAAGAGCAAGGGGGGAAAGCAGGAGGAGACGAGATCGACAAAGTCACAAGGTCCAGGCCTTGTGGTGGATCATACATGTACACGACTGTCCCAGGCATCACTGGCCATGGCAAAAACTCTTGAGATTTTTTGTGAGATAAGCCAGTGGAGTTCTAGACAAGGGAGAGAAGGGATTGGGAAAAGCCTGGGAGGGGTCCACTGGAGAAACAGAAAATGATGATGATGGTTAGCTGGGGTTTTAGTGAAGAGAGTGGTGATCAGAGCCACTATTTGGACCATAGGCTTAGATGTGGGGAGTGAAGATGGGAGTTGTACAGTGTGAGAAGAAGAGGAGTCAAGGATGACAGCAATGATTTGGCCTGACCAACCAGGTACCACTAACTGACACAGGAACATTGAAAAAGGAGCAGATTTTGGCAGGCGAGAATTCTACCACTGAACCACCAATGCTAAAGGAGCAGATTTTGGAGGGAAACGAAACCATTAACATCCCTCTTGTATCCTGAACCAGGTGAAGATGGGAAGAATGACTCAAAAGAATCTCAGAAGACAGTTTTATGCTCAGTGCAAACTCATTCTCTTTGAAAATATTACTGGAAAATGTTTGATATGTATTTGAAAAACCAGAGAGGAGCTTGGTGATTATGGTGCCAGCTACATACATGGAGGCTGGCGGGTTTAAACCTAGCCTGGGGGAGCTAAACAATGACAACTGCAATAAAAAATAGCCAGGCATTGTGGTAGGAGCCTGTAGTCCCAGCTACTTGGGAGGCTGAGGTAAGATAATTGCTTAAGCCCAAGAGTTTGAGGTTGCTGTGAGCTGTGACACCATAGTTCTCTACTGAGGATGACATAGTGAGACTCTGTTTCCAAAAAAAAAAAGGAAAAGAAAAGAAAAACTAGCAAGGAAATAATTATAGTAGTAGCCATCCAAGCCTTACTAATTACTAGGTACTATGTTAAGCACCGTATATATCATGTCCACTATGTCTGTGTGAGCATTAAAACCTACATATGGTTCCATATTCCCCTGGGAAGTGATGTATCGGTTTATACACCCTAGCTTTGAGTTACTTTTGTTTCAGTATCATCCATTCCCCTATTTTTAGTTTTTGTAGGTATTTAAACATTTCTCAGGTTATATTTAATCTAGCTTCTTTAAGTGTTAAAAGGAAGGGCAGTCTGAGTTCAGTCTGCCATATAACCAAAATCAGAAGTTCTTTATTATTTGATAGATGAGGAAATTAAGGCTTAAACAGGTGAAGTAACTTTGAATTCAGATCTCTCTCATTCCAAGTTGCTGCTCTATTTTCTACATAGTAAAGGTTATCCTTTTCTATCTCTTTAAAAATATGACTTATTATAACACGGACACACAGAGACCCTGTATCTTTTACTTTAAAAGAACTGCACAAATTATAAATGGCATCTGAAATGATAAAATTGAATGGGTTTTCTTCAGCATTAGTAGTTTCATTTTAAGGAGTTTCTAACCATAATAACAAATGCTGAAAGCTAACGATCAGCACAGGGGAAATCATGAACTCTGAGCTCTGCCACTAACTAGCTGTGTGACGACTAGAGGGCTGTAGCCTCTTTGTGTTTTGGTTTATCTTCAAAATGAGGATGTGATTATACTTTACCTAGAGTTTAGGGGAAAGGAGGGCAATGAGACTTAATTCACAGATATAATATACATGAAAAATATTTAGGGAAATAAAGGTAAAAATTACATAATACAGAAGAAAATCTTATTACTATGATTATGTATATATTATAAACACTAATACTTGATGAGAAATAGGGATTAACTGAACAAGAGTTTAGCTGAATTTATGCAAAAATCATTTTACCTTCATGTTGCAAGCTAATTCCATTAGTTTTTTTGCATTTTCTTCTGAGCGGTATCTCTTAGGAAGCTGAACCCTGAAGAACTTCAAGGCACCTTCAAAGTCTGTCAACAGCAGGTCATCCTTGGAAGTCTTGAAGAAAGTAAGATGACACAACCACATATAGAAAAAACGTTTACTATGAGCTGTATAAAAAGCATTTCATAATCACACTATTTTCATAATCCCCAAAAGACATTTCTTATCTTTTGTCAGAGCTACCTGCACATATCCACTGTCTGGAACAACAAAAGAGTGTAGTGACTGCTTAGAATTGAGACTAAGATCGAGGTATTTGCAAGTGCTGAACAGGGAATGCCAGCTAACTCAGCTTATGAATAAACAAGTACCTTTAATAATCCAAGGGCGACATTAAAAATAACACTTATTCCCTAAAAGAGAAAAGACAAAAAGAACATTTTCAGTGTTTATATCCAGATTATTATGCTATTTGTCCTCTGAATACCCCACATTTTTAGAAGTTGTGAAAACTTAAGGAAATGCATTATCTCAGAATGGTCCTAGAAAATAAAAATTATGGGGCCATCACTCAAAAGCCCTGAAAGTAGGTCTCTAGTTTCTCATTTTTCTGAGAGAAGAGCTTCTCTTGCTCCATTCTCACAATCAACAAAAGAAAAGTATTCCATGCTTCCAAACCAAGATATAAAATTGTGGTCTATTAGTAAATAACTCCTGGTGGACTCTTCTGTTATCTTGTGTTGTCCCAATCCGTGGACAGCAAGCCCAGAATCTGTCCACAAGCCCAGAATCCCAGCAGTGAATCTGCTCAGGGACCCCTCTAATCTGCCCTCCTTCATCTAATCAGTTTGGGAATCCTGGGGACAAAGAACAAACAAGGGAGGCAGGAACCTCTGCTGACTAAGTTAGACAAAGTTTCTGGACCTCAGTTTCTATAAATAACAATTTCCTAAGGGTTTTCTGAGATAATTACTCGCAAAGTTTATGTGAATTCATTAGCGTAACACCTAGGACTTAGTAACTATTTAACAGATGGTTGCTTCTAATACTGAAAAACTAGATAAAATTTAAAGGTTTGAGATTAGAAATTTGTTACATAAATTATAGCATATTTAAATAATGGCATACCTGGCAGCAAGTAAGAACAATTATAATATTTGATAATGTTTGTTTCTTCTACTATTTCTTAGACTATCTCAAGCTGGGTGGTAGATGCAAATTCTTTAAGAATTTCTGTGTGTTTTAGGTATTGGATAATTAAAATAGAAAGAAGAAAAGTATAAATGTGTATGCTCAGGTATATAAAATAAAAAAGATAACAAATAGTATATATAGCATAGTATATGTGAAACTTAGTAAATGTGGAATGTAAATGTCTTAGCACAATAACTAAGAAAATGCCTGGAAGGCTATGCTAACCAGAGTGATGAAAATGTGTCAAACGGTCTATGAAACTAGTGTATGGTGCCCCATGATCACATTAATGTACACAGCTATGATTTAATTAAAAACAACAACAACAAAAAAAAAAAACAAATAGTATGTGTGTGTGTATATATATAATATAGCATAATCTATTTTTAGATATACACATACAATATTTCAAATAGAAATTATACATACACATATAAACACAAACAAAAGCTGAAAGAATATATACCAAACTTTTAAAAGTAGTTAAAGTTTAGGGAGTAGGACTAGAAGTATTTAAAATTCCTTTTGCTTATTTTCTACAGTTTAATAAACATACATTATTTTTATAATTATTTTTCTTAGTTATATACTGCTCCCCTGTCTCTGCTACTGCAAAATGACTTTTGTTTACTCCAATATCTATTTTCTTATTAGTAACAAAATCCTAATTTTTAATCCTGTCCATCTTAAAAAACAAAATCCCCCTTGTAGCTAGATATGGTCACATAACAAAGACCTAGATAGTAAGTAAAAATGCTGGGTAGAACTTCTAGGAAGTCTATTAAAAAAAAAAAAAAAAAAAGAGGATATAGGCTGGGCATGGTGGCTCATGCCTGTAATCCCAGCACTCTAGGAGGCCGAGGTTGGTCAATTGCTTGAGCTCAGGAAGTTGAGACCAGACTGAGCAAGAGCAAGACCCCACTGTTACTAAAAATGGAAAAATTAGCTGGGCATTGTGGTGGGTGCCTTTAGTCCCAGCTACTCAGGAAGCTGACGTAGGCAGATAGCTTGAACCTAGGAGTTCAAAGTTGCTACGAGCTCGGCTGATGGCATGGCATGCTAGATTCAGGTAACAGAGTAAGATTCTTGTCAGTCAATCAATCAATCAAGAGGATGCATCTTCTCCCTTCTCCTAACCCCATTGGGTTAAATACAGATATCATGGTAGGAATTGTAATCCACCATAAGGATAAGAGCCACATTCAGGGAAGGCTGGCTACTGCAAACCTTCTGACTTCTTTTACATTAGAGAGAGAAATATACTTTTATTTAGTCATTGCTATTTTGGGTTTCTTTATTAAATACAAATAAACCTAATACTTACATAAGTATCTAATACAGTATTATCGCATAGCAGAATGTACCTTTAACAAATGTGATCCGCAGTTTTAGCCCAAGGAAGAGTAATTTAAGCCTGGATTTCCCAGCAATGAAAGAAAATAACTGAGAAGAGTAAATTCTGCTTTGACAGAGCTGACACAAAATGTAAATTACGAACAAAAGTCAAAGTGGTATAACCACTGATACATACCTCACATAAAAGCAGGTCGATGATATGAAAGACCATGTAGAGAGGGAATTTTGCAGTAAATAGTGTAAGAAACCACTGGGAGGCATACATGTGTGCTTCAAGGCTTATATCCAGGAAGTGGTTATACAGGTCAGGAATGTATTCCTGAAACAGCAAACGAATTAGTTCGGGCACATATGTACCTGCCCAACTCCCACTCAGGAGGCTCACAAACCAACCAGCAATGGGCCACAAAAGTCATATACTTAGGTTTTTCTAAAAATCTCCAAAGTGTTCAGAAGAACACTTAACATCTGGTATTAAATTGACAAGTAGCTCTCTTTTCCAGATTGCAGGCTAGCTCTAAAGAAAGAGGAATCCCCAAAATCGTGACAAGTATTTGGTAAGCCAATTTTCATTCTAAGTTTCCCAAATGTTTGGGAAAGTTTGTCTCACTTATGCTATGAGAAACCTAACCAGTCAGTTTCAGACCATTGGTGAATACTTCTTAATTGAGTTTGCTGTGTAAAAGGCCAGTACAAAGTCATCTGATCTTTTGAATGTTTATCAGCTCACACCCCTCAGGTTCACATTTTGTTAATCCTAGCATTTTCATCACATAGTGAGAAATGATAAAAATAAAACTTATCCTTAACCCTGGATGGCTAAGGTGCTCCCTGACATCATTTTATCAATCTAGCTCTCCCTTAACCTGGACCCTTCAGTCAAACATAAGATAATTTCTCTTTTTACCTGCATGAGGCGCTCCAACTGGTAAAATTTGCAATGCAGATCTTCAAAGTTTTGCTTGAAAAGTTCCCTGAGGCCATAGTCAAACATGATCTTGACAAGCACACTGAAGGCCTGTTCTTCTGGCATCTGTAACAGACAAGCAAGGGCAGGGAAAGGTGGAGGAGGGGAATCACAAGACATACGTAAGTATGCTAAATCTGTATATTCATACAGGAAATAAAATTCATCTTTTTATTGTTTTACCAGAAAATTTAGTGCTATGCAAAAATTAAGGTTAAAGTTATGTTTTGAAACATTGATTTACTCAGCCAAGAAATAATTAATGATGCCTACTCTGTGTGTTCTTGTCCTCAGGAGTCTCCCAGACAACTATTATACAGGGTATCCATAAAGTTTGTATGCAAATTAAAATTGCACACTGTTTTAAGCTGCACACAAACTTTATGAACAAACTTTATAATAAATGTAATATGAACTGGGTGGAAAGATCAGTAATAGTAAAGAATAGGAAGTTTTTGTTTGCCTGAGGAAGTCAGGAGTAGGCTTTGAAGAGAGAATAGAATTTGAGTTAAGTAGGAACAGAATGATACATGCACAGTGTGGGAGAAACCTCTGTTAACCACTTCACCTCCCTTAGCTAGTATTCATTCCAGTACAATTATTTTTCTTCCTTGTTGGTGTTAAAAACATAACTTGTTATAAAAGAACCTTATGAACTTAGAGCTTGCAGTAATGCTTAAGATGCTTGCAATAACGCTAAAACCCCCTTTATTTCTATTAACAAGTAGTACCCATTTATAATAATACCTATTTCTTCCACAGCTTTAGGGAAAAATATTTCCCTGAGAACCTGGCAAGAAGTCTACTTTTTAAAAAAGGAAAAAAGAAATGCCCTGGAAATGTTATTTAAATCTTGGTGTGAGTGTAGCAGTCCTTCAGAACAGTGAAGAAGGTGGGCAGCTTCTGTGGACCCAGATGATAGAAGTGAGCTGAGAACACAGAAATCACTGAGAATAAAGCAGAGCTCAAAAGCAAATCAGATTAAGGAATAAATGAGAAAAGCACAGCTTTTTTCCAGATTATTACTGGAAAAGTAAGGGGATTTGGGGCACAGATCAGATCTTTGAGGCTTTGCCATGGACAGCAACTTCACTTTGTCACCAGGAGGGAGAACTGGCTTGACCCACAGTGGTGATTCTAACCCTAGGCAGCCCATCTCTCCTCACTCAAGAAACAAGCATTTATCTTAACACTATGGGCAAGCAGCACAGAATTCAAAACAAGACATCGAGGATTTGATGAGAAACTCATTTTCACGTGGTTATGATACTCAAATGACGGTAAATGTCTATTAGCTAAGGGTAAGAATGAAGACAAACCACACAAGGTTGTGAGACTTTGATATACAAATGATGATTAAACAAAATAACAATTTGACCACTTTATTAATGTCACAACTTTATCATATTTTCATATGACTACCAATATTAACAACCTAAGTTCACAGTCAAAAAAGAAACCAAAGTAGTGAACCCTCCGAGACCCCTTCTGTTGTATTGGAAGTGTTTCCATCTTCTAATAAACTATCACTCTATCAAAAAACTGTTGCTCTATCACTCTGGCCACTCTGAATGCCGTGGCATCATTGAGAGCACATAATGAGAATAAGAGGCAGTCAGTCATCCTATAAGACCTTTACCTCATGTCTCCCATTCTTGTTTTGTAAATTCAGCTTTAACCTGAAGGTGTATATTTGAGTAGTTTAGGATGATTGATTTAGGAAATTAACTTCTGAATTGGAATGGTGTTGTATGGGTCATGGGTTATGTCAATTATTGTTTATTATAGGTCATGGTTAATATTATTTAAGATAAGTAATTATACTGTTGTTTAAAATAAGGGTAAGGTTTTTACTTTTAACTTTTTTGTATAAAACTGTGGTTTTGGAAATGGAAGAACAGAACAGTCATGAAAAGGTTACTCTCACTATTCTCTAGAAACACTGGCCTTCTGATACTAAAGATAGTTGGACCTATTAACCGTCTCTGCATATTGGCTGGACAGTGACAGGTCATCATAGTTCACAGCAACCTCAAAACACTTGGATTCTCTTGCTTTAGTCTCCCAAGTAGCTGGACTCAGGCATCACTGCCATGCCTGCCTAGTTTTTCTATTCTTAGTAGAGACGGGATCTGCCTCTTGCTCAGGCTGGTCCTGAACTCCTAAGCTAAAGCAATCCATCTGCTTAGGCCTTTCAGACTGCTAGGATTATAGGTATGAGTCACTGTGCCTGGTCAGTAGTTTTTGTTTCACTTGTATAGGTTGAGTATCCCAAATCTGAAAATCTGAAATGCTCCAAAATCTGAACCTTTTGGGGTATGGACCTGATGCTCAAAGGAAATGCTCATTGGAGCATTTTGGATTTTCAGAGCTGGGAGGCTCAAATGGTATAATACAACTATTCCAAGATATGGAAAAAATACTGAATCAAAAACACTGCTGCTCCCAAGCATTTCACATAAGGGATATACAATGTGTATTGTAACTACACAAAATGGCTTACTACCTTCACAAGCCTCCCATTGCTTACAGAAGCAATGTCTAGACTCAATGACCTACCTCCACGGCTGTCGCTTGCTTCCTCCCCTAATCTCCATTGCTCAGTCCCTCAGGATGCTCTAGCACACTAGTCTTTTTTTTTCTTTGTTTGAAATGGAGTGCTATGATTATAGGCATGAGCCATAGTGCCCAGCCTCATATAGTTATTTAAAAGTTGCTAAATTTACTAGGTCCACATCCATAAGGACTGGGACTGTGTCTACGTTGTTCTCAGCTGATCTCCAGCATAGTAAAGACCATAACAAACTCAGTAACTTTGCTGATTATCACCTGTGTGGTAGTCTGGGCAAGCATTTTAAATTGAATCATGCGAAAATGATGAAACAAACCAACAATGTGGGACATTTTACATGACAATTTGCCTGAATTTTTCAAAACAATCAATGGCACAGAACACAAAAAAGGCAAGAAGATAATTTAGATTTAAAAAAATAAATGGTCAGATGTGGTGGCTTACGTCTATAATCCTAGCACTCTGGTGGATCGCTTGAGTTTAGGCGTTGGATACCAGCCTGAGCAAGAGCAATACCCCATTTCTACTAAAAATAGAACAATTAGCCAAGCATTGTGACAGATGGCCTTGGGAGGCCAAGACAAAGGACTGCTGAAGCCCAGGAGTTGGAGGTTGCTGTGAGCTATGATGCCACTGCACTCTACCCAGGGCAACGGAATGAAACTCTGTCTTAAACAAAGAAAAGTCTTGACTAGAAAAAAAGCTATAAAGGACTCTATGAGGTAAATAACTGGGAGAAAACTGAAAGCGTTGTGTATCAGACATTGCTGAATCAATGTGGAATTTCTTGGATGTGATTGAGATACTATGGTTATGTTGTAGAATGTCCCTGTCCTTAGAAGGCACATGCTCAAGTATTTAGGAGTGAAATATCTTGATGTTTGCTACTTACTTTCCAAAAATAATTTCAAAACACTTTCTGGAGTAAAAAGTAAAATATGTGTCTGTGTGCATGTATGTGTGTTAAGAAAAAAGAAAAAGACGCAGAGAGAGACAAAAATAGCAGTGCAGAAAATTTTAATTGGTACCAAAACAAATATTAATGACACTGGCTACTTTGGGGAAGATAAAATACCCCCAAGGGTCCAACCAACACTGAAATGTATCCAATCAGCCTACTAAGAAAGAGGAAGTCTATCCTTGTACTAGTTTTCAACACTGCCATTTATTCTCATCATGTTTCTCTTCTATAATGACATTAAATTAACTGAAGAAAAAAATTACCCAGACATTAAGAGTTTAAACTCATGTCTAAGAGTCTGGCTAAACCCAATATAAAACCATGCCCGAGCCTAAGGCCAGTAATAAGGTGAGGCAGGCCATGTGCAAGTCATGACAGAGCCCTAATTACTCACGTGGAGAAGCAGCACAGCAGCAAGAAATGACTGGCCTTGGCAATAGCCAATCTCTTCATCATACACAGAGTAAGCCTGGAAAAGAAACCCATAAGGATGTAAATGAACATAGTCACTTGGGGGGCAGGGTGGCCCTATAGGACCTTGAATATAAGACCCTGCAGGGTGCAACCCCACACCCCATTGTCCATTCTGATGGACGATGAATGAGGACAACACTTCTCTCCAATCTCAATTTTTTCTTTACAATTTTATTATTGAGATTGGAGAGAAGTGTTGGCCTCATTTAGTTGTTGTTGCTCATGGTGTTCTTTTTGCTTGAGATATCCTTTTCCCTCTTACTTGCCCTAAAAACACATTCTTCCTTCTGGCCCCAATCTTATTCTAAATACCCCACAATAATCCTTTTCTTTTCTGTGCTTCTGTGGTACCTGCTACATATGCACAGTTATCACAGCACTTACCACAATGCATTTTAACTGTTCGTCTTCTCTACTGGATTGTGAGCTACTTGAGAAGGTGATGTCTTTTACAACTTAGCCACTGCCTCACATGTAGCATGCACTTACTAAACATTGTTAATATTATTCATTTTTTTTTTCTGGGAAAAACTCTCTTGGCAAAGACACCAAAATATAATTTTTTCCACAATACCAGTAATAACTTTTTTGATAAGGGTATTATTCTGAAACCTCTTGTGGGTTCCTCTGGAATTCTTTTTATTTTTCTTGGCAGCAAATGATTACTAACCATCTCCTCTAAATATTATCTTGAATAGAATATTCACATATAACATTCCTCATGATTAACTCTTGGATTCTTTAGTTCTTTTTTAGAGTTCTGTTTTTATGATTAATATTAATAGTTTTCACATAAACTATGGTAGAAAGGGAAATTCTTACAGATCCAAGATGCTATTTTCTATTTGACAAATTTATTTCTAGTGAAACTCCTTTTTTGGGGGGTGGGGTGGGGATGCCAAAGTTCTTCTGAGTCCTAGGAAAGAAATTTAGAATTGGGTATGTTTATTATTTATCTCTTAGCAAAAGGTGATGCCAATGTTTATCAGATAATAAAAGCCTTTGGTGAACGATAGCTTTTAAAAATACATATATTATAATCATGCTTTCATAAGTTCAGGTGGAATTTAATGTAATCTTTTTACACCCCCCGATTTCATCACAGCTTATCTGATGAGAGACCTACAGGATGATAAACAGGAATGCTTTCTCCAAAGACTGGATGTGCAAAGAGGATTTTGAAAGTAACCTGTTCGCAACAAAATGAGACACCACTTCCCACCTATCAAATTAATAAACCTTAACAGATGTTAATAAATCAATGTTGTGAAGATTGTGTTATAAATAAGTAGTAATATATGCCAACACAGTTCTTTGGAAAGCAGTTTGGCATTGTCTTTGAAGGTATCCAGGAATAGTTTATTAGTTAGAAAAGAACAAAGAGGTTTTAGAGTTAGTTGCAGTTGGGTTTAGATCCCACAACTGCTAATATCTAGGTCTAAATCTCGGGCAGGTCACTTATATTTTTCATTTGTAAGAGATGAAAAGAAACATAGTATTAGTATCATAGAGTTGATACATTATTCTCATTCAGTCCTTTCATTTAAAGTGTTCAGCACATAGCCTAACGAATTTATGTAGTAGGATGAAAATGTATTGAATTTCTACAGGTGGAGAATAGTTTTCTGGTTGATGTAAGATCTTAAAGGAATGCATGCAGTCATGAAATTACATGATATATTTGGAGTATAAGATTCATACTGACTAATGAAACATCAGGAAGGCAAAGATCTTAAAGGAATGCATACAGTCATGAAATTACACAATATATTTGGAGTATAAGATTCATACTAACGAAACATGAGGAAGGCATTTTACTGACTCATCAATGCTTTTTATGTTTTATGTTTAGAAAATTGTTTACTTTTAATTATTATGGGTACATAATAGTTATATATACTTGTAGGATACAGGTGATGTTTTGATACAGGCATACAATGTGCATTAATCAAATCAGGGTAACTAGGGTATCCATCAACTTAGGCATTTATCATTTTTTTGTGTTAGGAAAATTCTAATTCAACATTTCTACTTATTTTAAAATATACCGTAACTTATTGTTGATTCTAGTCACTTTGTTGTGCTATCACATATTGTTCATTCTATCTACCTATATTTTTGCATTCATTAAATATCCAGTCTGTTCTCCTTCCTCCTGTACCTGCCCTGGCTTCTGGTAATTGTCACTTTACTCTGTCTCCGTGAGATCAATTGTTTTAATATTTAGCTCCCACATATGAGTGAGAACATGTAAGATTGGCATTTCTGTGCTTGGTTTATTTCACTTAAGATAATGTTCTCCAGTTCCATCCATGTTGTCGCAAATGGCAGGGTTTCATTCTTTTAATGGCTCTATATAATAATATTCCATTATGTTTATGTACCACAATTTCTTTCTTCTTCTTTTTTTTTTTTAATTGTTGGGGATTCATTGAGGGTACAATAAGCCAGGTTACCCTGATTGCATTTGTTAGGCAAAGTCCCTCTTGCAATCGTGTCTTGCCCCCAAAAGGTGTGGCACACACCAAGGCCCCACTCCCCTCCCTCCTTCCCTCTCTCTGCTCTTCCTTTCCCCACCCCGCCCTCCTTCTTTCTCTCTCCGCTGCCCCCTTCCTCAACCATGACCGTAATTGTCATTAATTGTCCTCATATAAAAATTGAGTATATAGGATTCATGCTTCTCCATTCTTGTGATGTTTTACTAAGAATAATGTCCTCCACTTCCATCCAGGTTAATAGAAAGGACGTAAAGTCTCCATTTTTTTTAATGGCTGAATAGTATTCCATGGCGTACATAAACCACAGCTTATTAATCCATTCCTGGGTTGGTGGGTATTTAGGCTATTTCCACATTTTGGCAATTGTCAATTGAGTTGCAATAAACAGTCTAGTGCAAGTGTCCTTATGACAAAAGGATTTTTTTCCTCCTGGGTAGATACCCAGTAATGGGATTGCAGGATCAAAGGTCTAGCTTGAGTGCTTTGAGGTTTCTCCATACTTCCTTCCAAAAAGGTTGTATTAGTTTGTAGTCCTACCAGCAGTGTAAAAGTGTTCCCTTCTCTCCACATCCACACCAGCATCTGCAATTTTGAGATTTTGTGATGTAGGCCATTCTCATTGGGGTTAGATGGTATCTCAGGGTGGTTTTGATTTGCATTTCTGTAATAGATAGGGATGATGAATATTTTTTCACATGTTTGTTAGCCATTCGTCTGTCTTCTTTAGAGAAGGTTCTATTTGTGTCTCTTGCCCATGAATATATGGGATTGTTGGCATTTTTCATATGGATTAGAGTTCTCTACAGATCTTAGTTATCAAGCTTTTGTCTGATGCAAAATATGCAAATATCCTTTCCTATTGTGTAGGTTGTCTATTTGCTTTGGTTGTTGTCTCCTTAGCTGTACAGAAGCTTTTCAGTTTAATGAAGTTCCATTTGTTTATTTTTGTTTTTGTTGCAATTGCCATGGTAGTCTTCTTCATGAAGTCTTTCCTTAGGCCAATATCTTCCAGTGTTTTTCCTATGCTTTCTTTGAGGATTTTTATTATTTAATGCCTTAAATTTACATCCTTTGTCCATCTTGAATCAATTTTTGTGAGTGGGGAAAGGTGTGGATCCAGTTTCAGTCTTTTACATGTGGATATCCAATTTTCCCAACACCATTTATTGCATAGGGAGTCTTTCCCCCAAGTTCTTGTTTGGTTTATCAAAGATTAGGTGGTTGTAAGATGTTAGTTTCATTTCTTGGTTTTCTATTCGATTCCAAGTATCTATGTCTCTATTTTTTGTGCCAGTACCATGTTGTCTTGACCACTATGGCTTTGTAGTACTGCCTAAAATCTGGCATGGTGATGCCCCCAGCTTTGTTTTTATTACTAAGAACTGCCTTAGCTATATGGGGATTTTTCTGGTTCCACACAAAACGCAGAATCATTTTTTCCAAATCTTGAAAGTATGATGTTGGTATTTTAATAGGAAGTACCACAATTTCTTTATCCACTTATCTGTTGATGGACACTTAAGTTCATCATCATTTAACCAGCTCATACTATAGGCTAAGCACTATGCCAAGTGATACAGATGGTACCATATATAAGAAATGATTCTTGTCCTTGGAAATATCATAGTCTGGTGGGGAAGTCAGATAAATAAATCAACTAGAGCGCAGTAAGAATTTCAGTGTGGCTAAAGCCTAAAATATTTGGGGAAGAAGCAGCAAGGGATAGGCCAAGACATATTATAAAATATCTTCAGTGAAAGCTCCTTAGTTTGTCTTGCGTTTCTAAATTCCTTAGCTTGAAGCCCAACTAGTCTAGGCAAAGAGCTGTGTATGAAATTATAAAGTTGGGGTCATTCTGACCTCACATCCCATCCATCCACACCTTCCAGCATTGAAGATATCCATAAAATATCTAAAATGCTAAGGAATTTAGAACCACAAGATGAACTAAGGAGGTTTCATTTCATTCTATGGGTTATAAAGCAGCACTAAAGGTTTTTGTGAAGGCCACTGAAATGATCCCATTCTGGGATAAACATGGAACAAAAAATGAATAGGCTAGAACTCAAAGGCAGGGAGACTATCAAGGCAGGTTTTGTAAAAGTGCCAGCAACAAAAGATACTGGCCTGTACAGGGCAGCAAAGAGAGAAATGCAGCTATAAGAGACATCAATCATACCTAACTCAACCTGGACAAAGAAAGGAAAAGAAAACAGATAGAAATAATTACATCTTCAGGAGGACAAATGGCATGGGAGAAAAGGAGGGCTGTTTTTAATTAAAAAAGATACAACAACTGCATGCAAAGTGGATCTTGTTGGATCCTGATTATAACCAACTATGTGAAGATATTTAAGGAAATCTGGACATGGAGAGGCACTTAGATGGTATAAATGGGTAATAGTCTTACTTTAGAGATGCACAGTGACAAATTTAGGACCACGAAGTCTAATATTTGCTTTGAAGTACTTCAGGAAAGAGACAAAAAGGGACAAATGAAGCAATTATGACAGTACGTTGATAAATACTGAATGATACAAATTCATTATACTAATTAGCTTTTATGTTTGAAAATTTTCATTATAAAACACGTTTTTAAATGAATTCTATTTTCAGTCCTGTTTTGTTTGATGTACTTGACAGACCTTGACGTGGAGACTAATTGGCAGCTAGAAACTGAAGACTCTGAATTAATGTAGATTTGGGAACATGTGTGTAGTAGTGACAGCTGGAGCTTTGGGCATAAAGGGATCATGAATAGAGACGGTGTAGAGCTGGAAGAACTACCAACTGAGGGGAAGGCTGCTTTCTAGGGCCGGGTGGACTAAGATAAAATAATGAAGACTTGGAGAAGTCATGAGAGACTTACAGCATAACCGGGAGAGTGAAATGTCAAGAGAAGAGAGAGCTGCAAAATCTTAAGATAGATAGGAACTAGTCTACGGTCAGAAGTATGTAATGAGGGACCAGAGGCAGTGAATGCAGGGTTTTCTTCTGAGAAATTTTGTAATAAGGTGAAAGATAGTAGGAGTGACTGCTTAATTGGGAAATAAAACTGGCAAGTAGCTAAAAGAGGAAGATTACAATAGAAATCATAGCTTTGCAAGCTCTAATTTGAACTCTTCATATCCGGTGGTTATGGAAAAATTAAAACAAAACTTAAGAAATATTTTTCTAAACTCTAACTGCCCTTAATAGTTTACATCATCCAATTCATCATAAACCTATCCTTTATTGCTAACCTGTCCTAAAACTAGCTGTTTTTCTTTCTCAAATGTTATATGTGAGCCCCTTAAGGACACACTTCGTGTTGTGTCTATACTTCTTAGCAGATGTTAAATAAGTACTTTATTAATTTTGAGAAGGAAAGGCTGAAGACCAGTTCTGAAGAAAGATGAAGGTTGGAAAACTAGTCCTAAGTTCTTCTTTTTTTTTTTTTTTTTTGTAGAGACAGAGTCTCACTTTACCACCCTTGGTGGAGTGCCGTGAAGTCACAGGACCCACAGCAACCTCCAGCTCTTGGGCTTCTGCGATTCTTCTGCCTCAGCCTCCCGAGCAGCTAGGACTACAGGCGCACGCCACAATGCCCGGCTATTTTTTGGTTGCAGTTCGGCCG
>CAUYPK010017017.1:0-76227 GCA_963574355.1 Loris lydekkerianus
TGCGGTGCATCTTACAAGGATATATGTGAAACTTAGTAAATGTAAAATGTAAATGTCTTAACACAATAACTAAGAAAATGCCAGGAAGGCTATGTTAACCAGTGTGATGAAAATGTGTCAAACGGTCTATAAAACCAGTGTATGGTGCCCCATGATTGCATTAATGTACACAGCTATGATTTAATAATGATTAAAAAAATAATAAAATAAAATAAAATAAAAATACTCCTTGGTGTGTTTCAAATGTGCAGCCAGGGTTCAAAAACACTGGGGAGACTGTGGCTCATGTTTCTCTTTATCCCCAATGAGGAACAGACCTAAATCACCATTCTCATCTCTACAGAATGCACAATTGAATGCTATATTTCCTCTTCACTACAGAAAGGCATGAGACTGAAGAAAAAGGCATTATTGTGCTGAATTATTCAGTATAATAAATTTTATCATAAAAGAGTTCAATAAAATGCAAGAGTAAGGTGACAAAACCTTCCCCAGGAACTATTCTGAATTAGTAACACCTATATATTTGCAAGATTATTATTACCAGAAAGATTTGTGAATAGTGAGTTTATTTTCATACTTTTCGGGGTACACTCATAGTGTTTGAACTGGTTATGCTGTATTCTCCACTCTAAACAAAATAAATGCTTTCTGGGCACTTAATAGATATTCTGAACAACTGACTGAAACGATCAGTAGTGTAATTCTCGTTTATTATTTCACAAATACCATATTCTCTTATTCAAGAATGACCTTTAAACTATTCCCAACAGTAATAAAAATCCAGGTGTTTGGAGAAGGAAAAGCTCCTGAGGTAAGAAGATGGATAACCTCTACCTTCTGTAGCACACATTCAAAAGATGTTTTTAACACCCAGTTAATATACTATGTGCTAAAAAGAATAGAAATCAATGTCATATTATTGATCTCAAGGCACATATCCATAACAAAATTCTACCATGTAGAGAAATAACTAATGTCTGATAAACTGTGATAATTGTTCTATAGATGATTTTCTCCTTTCAAATTATCTGCAAGAAGACCAATGGCTCATTTACCCAATATGAAATAAGGAGAATAGTAAGGAGAAATAAAATAATGACAAACTTTCCAAATTGTCAATAATAGGAAATACAAAGAGGGTAGGTACAGATTAAGTAATCTCAGAAAATAAACCAAGACAATAAATACTACAGTCTTGGAAATGGTTTGTACATTTTTTGTTTATTTTCTTACATTTCCATAGGCCATTAAAATTTCCATAAGTCACTTATTCTCTCCTTGAGAACCATTTGGCTGTTTGTGTGTCTGGTGGTATTGACTCATCACAATTTTACATCAAATCCTTGGTACGATGATTGAGGTTTAATTGTTAAAAAAAAAAATTCAAAACATACAAAACAGGAAAAAAATATCTCTCTAATGCATTTTGGAACAAACAACCTATTAAGGAGAATAACTGTGTCTGGCAGAATTCTAGAGATGACAGAAAACAAGAGGAAACAACATTTCTTAATGCTATTTAAATATGCGCACAGGAGACAGGGAGATGTGTTAGGACAGAGAGTCAACAGGAACTCCAGTCTCTCTGCACATCAAATAGGGCTTCATTAACAATAAAGGAACAGGTGTCTTGGGACCCATTTAAACAGGCTATCAACTATTATGAGCTGCTGGTATCCAAATTTATTTTAGTACTAGGCAACTGATTAAAAATAAATACAAATTTGAATTCCATCTATTAGCATGTGAAAGCAATGCCTATCTTTCTAGCCTAATTTAATATAATAGTATTTTTTCCCATGGTTCTGATTGCAAGAGGATACTTAAGTTCATATACAATGTTTCCTAAATCTCCCCAAAATACCTTCATATTAAACCTCATTTGAATGTAAAAAAAAATTGATAGATGGCCTTTTCTTTTGTTTGACCTGACAACTAAATTGTTACTAAAACTTAATTATACAAACATGTATCTATTTTTTTTAAAAAGTACTGGAGGAAACCACATACCCCCACCTTTCCCCCTAACTTCAGTCCATTTCACATTTTATATTCCTTATTTTGAAAACCATGACTGGCGATAATTATCTTCCAGTAATTTCTTATTATCTCATCTATAAACAATGATTAAGAAATTAAGTGTATGAACTATTTGAAGAATCTTTACATCTTTTTCCCCCCAAGCACAAGGATAATGAAATATATTTTCCGTGTAAAATATTATATACATTAAATAACAGAGTGGTAACAATGCAGTGTAGGTTTTGTGGGAAGCAGACTCTGTGACAGAAATCTAAAAGCAGAAAGTGCATTTATCGGGCAGTGCTGTCTAGATGAGGACCAGGGAGAGTGAAGAATGAAGCAGAACAGACAGAGCAAGAAGCTGAACTCTATTGAAGTCCTAATAAATGTCTCACTTGATCCCTTGAGGAACCTCTGAAGTTGGGAAAACCCCTCAAAGACCTCTGAATTGAGGCCATGGCTAGTCTTTGGTATCTGCGGCCCCACAAACATGAACCTTGAATGAAACAACTCTCTTTAGCCAGGGACAATTTCCAGAGAAGAACTCAGCAGAGAGCAGCCAACTACCAATAGTCCCAGTAGCTGAGGGAAGGGGAGCTTCAGTCTCAAAAGGGTTAGGGATTTGTGAGAATCTGGGAAGCACATCATAGCATCAACTATAGATGATCAAAAAGAACAATACATATTTCATAATATACAGCAAAGTTCTGCCTCAATCCCAGATACAACTGAACTTGAAATTATGAAAAAGTAAAATTCTAGCAAGAAAACAAAAAAACTTTACATCTTCTTAGAAGATATTTACAATATGAGAGTTGGACTATAGCATAGGTAATCTAGCCCAATACACTTTTTTACAGAACAACAAAAAAATAAGGTACAGTAATGCTAGGTAATTTGGCTATGTAATGTTGGCTCATACCAACATTTTGACCACAAATTGTCAAAATACTGTTATATTATAAAATCAATAAAATATAGGTTGAATATCCCTAATCTGAAAATCCAAAGTCCAATATGCTCCAAAATCTAAAACTTTTTGAGCCTCCACAGTAAGTGGAAAATTCCACATGTCCTCATGTGATGGGTTATAGTCACACTACAGACAAAATTTTGTTTCATGCACAAAATTATTAAGAATATTGTATAAAATTACTTTCAGACTATGTGTATAGGTATATATGAAACAAATGAATTTCATCTTTAGACCTGGGTCTCATCCCCAGAATATCTCATTATGCATAGGCAAATATTAAAAAAAAAAAAAAAATCCAAAGCCTGAAACACTCTGAATCCAAGCATTTTGGATAAAGAACACTCAACCTATAGGACCTATCTTCTAAGGTTTGTGTGAAAATTCAATGGGTTGTTATTAATGTTATTTCAAACTATTACATTTATCTGAATCTCGTTTAAAATATGTTTGTCCACTTAATATTCTTAGAGTGATACTACTTCCACTTATTCTAGAAGTATTAAATAATCACTCTATGCTTTTTGTGCCACATCAATGGAGAACAAAGATGGTCCAGCATATCTACATCCATGTGTGACTAGTAAAAGCCACTGTAGAAATTAAATAAGAATTGAGAAATTGATGAGAAAGCCAAAGGTAGACTCATGACTCTTAAAAATAGGGGGGTAATTTATATGTAAACAATTTGATGAAGACAGGGTTTCTCAATCTTGGCACTAATGGCATTTTGAGCTGATCTCTGTTGTGAGGGGCTGTGCACTATAGGCTGTTAAGTAGAATCCCTAACTTCTACCCACCCACAAGATGCCAGCATAACAACCAAAAAATGTCTCCAGATGATGCCAAATATCCACAGGAGGGCAAAATCACCCCTGGTTGAAAAATCAATGGATAAAGCAGACTACTTTATGTTGATTTTCAAGCTAATGACACATACTAAATATCACCCAAAGGCAAAGCAAATCAGGAGCTTTAGTATTCTCTTCAATACAGCTTCAGATCTAAGGCTTTGAGCATTAGGATACTTGAGTACAGAAATGAAATCACATTTTCAATAACAAAGCGTGGCTTTGGTTTTGATTTTATGTTTTCTGCCACTAACGGCCAAAAAGTACAAAAAATTATGAAGCATCCTGGTTCTTAATAAGAGGTATGTATCGCATATTATGGTTTCTCAAATTAGAGACAGCTTCCTCTCCCCAGGAAACCGTTAATACTTCCTTCTCTGTTTCAAAATATAATTTGTCATTTTGCTAAAGCACAAATTTCAGTCAAGTACAATTCAAGGCTGGGGTCCAGCAGCAAGACATTTAGGTGATGTCTAACCTATCCAACAGCCTGGGAATATCAAAACAATATGGGCCTGTTTTGTTTTCTGTATATGAATTATATGGAGAAAATTTATTATAAAATCATTCTCAAATTTCAAACATTCCAAAGACCTCAAGAATACTGAAGGTTTATTATATTAGGGATTGCTAAAGTATTAGACCAAGGATCACACAATTGAGGTATTTATTCTACATGAGACACAACAGGGAAGAAATGATATCTTCTATCTCATGAATTTTCCTGTGAATTCTCTCTTCTCCAGTCTACATATCTGCTGAAGAATGAAGCTCTGAACAAATGCCTAGAAATTAAATATGGGGGACACAGAGCATAGGGAAGTACTCTAGAAGAAGGCACTAAAGGAGAAAGATGAAAAGGGATTTTTGAGAATCAGTGACCAAATATGAGTTGGCTCAGGATCAAACTTTAAAAGAATTGGGCCCACGAGATCCATAGTCCATGAGACAGGCCTGCCATTAAGGCCCTCTCCACTTCTAAGAACCCACAAGTGATGCATTGAAAGCAAACAAAAAACAGAGTGAACAACTGATTAACCTAAGAGGAAAGTATTGCTCGTTTTGATTTTGCCTTCATTTGAAAAGTTACCAATTGGTCTTGATTTCTCATACTCAACAAACTTTTGTTTCTTCAACACTGTGAAAGAAGAAAGCGGTCTGTGTTTTCACGAAGGGACGCCTACAGGCTGAAGAGTTCTGTTATTACTGTTTTGTTTTGACTCTATGTATAGTGATATCTCCAACATTAGAAAGTTGGACATAATTGGCAAAATCTGAATTTACATACTGGGCAGTATTTCCTTTAACAAAATCTAATTGGAACAGCATTTTACGGTACATGAAAATGCAATTTCAAATGTTAGAAATACAGAGAAATAGGATTTATATAGAAGACAATTTATTTTTAGTTAGAGAAAACTGTAGTGCCAAACTATTTTGCATTTAATGCTGTGATTTACATATATTATAATATTCATGATATATGATAAATACCCAAATCCTATTTGGAAAACCTTCATTGTGAAAAAACTAGAATTTTAACAAAACGGTGCTGTGCATTTTAAGAATGTTCTCGTTTTTAAAAAAATGCCAATTTGACAAATTACAGCAAACCTATTACTAATAAGTTCAGATTCCTTTGATATTCCTTGAATAATTCTAAATATTGAAGGTAAACACCATATATTTGCCAGAAAATTTCTAAATTTATAAAAAGTTGCTTAGCACCTTGCATTTAAGCACATCTTGCATTCATTTTACACAGGTACTGGATTAATTTAACAAAAGAATCTTTAGTTGTAAACAGGAACATGCTGCCCCCAACTACCGAGGAAAAGAGCTCTGAAATAACTGATGCTCTCTCACTTATTTTATTTTAGATTTGTGTTTCACAGAAAACTTTAGGAAGGACATTTCCTATTTAGCCCTACAAATATCTTTAAAGTATTAGCTCACTTGGGTAATAAATCATCTATATTTCTACACAATGGAAATTAAACTCCCCTCCAAAAAAAAAACAAAAAAGACCAACCAATCAAAGCCTTAATTATAAAATAATGCCAACATAAAATACAGAATCACACGTATGTAACATAACCCAACTCACTGGTCCTTTAATGATAAACACCTCCAACTACCACCATGACAGAATGAAGTGGTTGACAAATTCTCCCTTAAAAAGCAACAATTTTAGCACTCCGCAATTCAACCAATGCAAGCACTTCATAAAAACCACTGAGCTTCAGAAAAGAACAGTGTGAGCTGATGACATCCTTGCCAGGGGCTGCTCCTACCTCCATCTCCTAGCTCCTTCAGGGCAGCTGTCTAATCAGGGAAGGGCAGGCTGTGAAAACCAGCAGCGTTGTCACCTCTGCCAGAGGAGACTCACCTCATTAGGAACACTGTTCATTAAAGTGGTGTTCTCTGTGCCAAGCAGAGATGGTCTGTGGTTCTATGAGCCCGAATGAGCAAACCTGAGTGAGGACAAGCAGCAAACTAACAGACTAGCCAGGGACTTGGCATGGAATCCCAGCAGCCAGATTTCCTCTAGTGGACAACGCAATGCCTCTTCCTTAGCTTATGTAGCTTACATAAAGTTGATACAGTTTACTGTACCTTTATCAGATGTCTTCCGCACATGAGTGCTGGATGTGGGACTTTGTTTTTTGTGTTCTTTTTTTTTTTAATTTTGGCATAATATTAGGGTATACTTTTAGTATATATTAGGGTAATATTTTTTTACTTTTGGCGTAATATTAGGGTATATTTTTAGTATATATTAGGGTAATTTTTTTTACTTTTGGCATAATATTAGGGTATTTTTTTTAATTTTGGCGTAATATTAGGGTCTGACTTGTAATTGAGTCCTTCCCCCAGGAGGCAGGCCACATACCCCTAGATGTACCCATTAGGTTACATACCCATAGACCAACCACTAGGAATATAATTCAAGGCATATAGTTAAGAAAAACAGAGAAATTAAAATGGCACCCTAAAAATATATTTTTCACACAAAAGAAGGGAGTAAATGAAGAACAAAAGAACAAAAATGACACAAGACAAATACAAAAAGGTAGCAAAATGATGGACTTACATCAAACCATATCAATAATTAATCAGATATGAATGGACTAAACAACCCATTCAAAAGCCAGTGATAGTCAGACTGGATTTAAAGAGCAACACCCAAATGCATTCTATCTCCGAAAGGTACACTGTGAATTAAAATAATATAAACACATTAGAAGTAAAAGGGTAGAAAATGATATGCCATGCACGTGGTCACTACATAGAGCTAGAATGCCTTTTTTCTTTTTCTTTTTTTTTTTTTGAGACAAGAGTCTCACTCTGTTGCCCAGGCTAGGGTGCCATGGCATCAGCCTACCTCACAGCCACCTCAGATTCCTAGGCTCAAGCAATCCTCCTGTCTCAGCCTCCCGAGTAGCTGGGACTACAATGCACCTGCCACAGTGCCTGGCTACTTTTTCTATTTTTAGTAGAGATGGATCTTGCTCTTAAATAGTTCTAGTCTTAAACTCCTGAGCTCAAGCAATCCTCCGGCCTCAGCTTCCCAAAAGTGTCAGGATCACAGGCATGAGCCACCATGCCCAGCTTAGAATGGCTATTTTAATATTAAACTAAAAAGACTCTAAGGCAGCGGTTCTCAATCTGTGGGTCACAACCCCTTTGTAACAATGAAAATACATCCTGCATATCAGATATTTACATCACAATTCATAACAGTAGCAAAATTACAGTTATGAAGCAGCAATGAAAATAATGTTATGGTTGGGGGTCACCACAACATGAGGAACTGTATTAAAGGGTTCCGGCATTAGGAGGCATTCTTGCTCTAAGGTAAGCAAAATATTATGGGAAATAATACGGGACATTTTGTCATCATAAAAACATTAGTAGATCATGAAGACAGAGTAATTATAAATGTACACTTACCCAACAATAAGAGGTCCAAAACAAAACAAAAACTGAAGGAACTGACAGAAGAAATAGGCAATTCAGTAATAACAGACTGAGGCTTCAAAATTCCACTGTCAGGAATTGATAGGACAATTATACCGAAACTCAAGAAGGATACTTGAGTATCCTGAATAAAATCCTGAATAAAAACCAAGCTAATATAACTGACATTTGTAGGATCCTTTACCAGTTAGTGCAGCACAGAATACATATTCCTTTAAAGCACATATGGAACATCTCCAGATGCTGAGTCACAAAACAAGTCTCAAAATATTTAAAAAGACTGAAATCATAAAAAGGACGGTAATGATGGCCATACAACTGTATAGACTTACTAAAAATCATTTAACTTATGATATATAAGTGATACGTCAATAAAACTATTTTTTAAAAAGAACCAATATGAAATTGACTCTTTCTAAATCAAAATAGGGATCCCTGCTGAGGGTATGAGCTGCCATTTAGTTGAACACAGGTACACAGGGTGGATGGAAGACGCACCATTAGATCTCATTGTATAGCAGTGGTTACCAAATTCTTCAGAAGACAGTGTACTTCTGAAACAAGGAAAAAGCAACATTAAAATGGGCATAATTTTCTTAAAGTTCTTCCTTCCATAATTTATTGTTCTAGTATAATACTGGTTTGTAATGTCACCCATAACATTAAATTGCTTTATTTCAATATTTATTTTTACTTTGTACCAAAAAAGACTTATTAGGTTGCTTTAAAATTCATATATTTTAAAATTTCAATTTGTCATTGAAATAGAGAACATAATATTAAATGAACATGACAACTACAAGAAATACTGAAGTGCTGTAGGAAACATACCTTCAAATAACCAAATTTAATATTGGTGCTTTCTTTACCTTGAGTCTCTGATGTAACACTCTATCACAGCATAGATCTCACTCTGTACTTGGTCTTCAGGCTGGTCCATGCTGCTGTAAAGCAACACTGAACAATACCTGAGTTTTCCCAATGAAAAGAAAAAAGTCAAAATGGACAAAATTTTCTCAACTGAATTCTCTCCCCATACTTTTTTTTTTCTTTTTGAGACAGAGTCTCAAGCTGTCGCCCTGGGTAGAGTGCCAGGGTGTCACAGTTCACAGCAACCTCAAACTCTTGGGCTTAAGCAATTCTCTGGCCTCAGCCTCCTAAGTAGCTGAAACTACAGGCGCTTACCATAATGCCTGGCTATTTTTTTGTGGCAGTGGTCATTGTTGTTTTAGCTGGCCTGGCCAGGTTCGAACCCGCCAGCCTCGGTTTATGTGGCTGGCACCCTACCGACTGAGCTATAGGTGCCTCCCCATACTTTTCCATACTGCTTTCTTAAGATGTTAATACCGAATTACAATCCAACCTGATTTTGGTAATTTGGAGCTTACTATTTTTCATTTGAAGTAAAGTGACCCCAGTTTACTCGACCTCCTTAATAAATTTAAGGATCAGTCCAAAACCATCCAACAGAGAAACTTCCCATATGACAGGATCCTTAGCAATCCCCTGCCTTTTTATTATTAGGCCAACTATCAACCAGAAATAGCCTGCACTCTTAACACTCTGGTTTCAAGTCAAAACCTACAGGCAATGTGGTTCCAAACTCATTTTACCCCCAGCAATTTTCCCTCTCTGAATTCAACATTTGTCGACCTATTTATATCATCAGAATTGACAGGGTCAGTCAGTTCCATTAGGTTATGAACTAAAGTGAGCAAAAGATTATGTTTTATTCATATTTACATTTTTCCTGTATTACAACAATGCTCTATACATCATGTGTCTTCAATAAATGTTTAAATATTTACGAACTTTCAATGGATCCCTTTGTATGGTTTCCTTATATCAAGATCTTTTTTTTTTTTTTTTTTTTTTGAGACAGAGTCTAACTTGGTCACGCTCAGTAGAGAGCTGTGGCATCACAGCTCATAACAACCGGAAACTCTTGGGTTCAAGCGATACTCTTGCCTCAGCCTCCCAAGTATAATAGCTGAGACTACAGGAGCCTGCCACAACACCCAGCTACTTTTTAGATGGGGGTCTCACTCTTGTTCAGGCTGGTCTCAAACTCGTGAGTTTAGGCAATCCATCTGCCTCGGCCTTCCATGTGCTGTGATTATAGGCATGAGCCATGGCACCCAGCCTTGGAATGACTCCATTTTGGTTTGGTTTGTTGGGCCCAGTGTAGGGACTCAGTCTAACCAATGGTTTCCTATCAGTGTTATTTAACAACTCCATTATAATATCAATAAGTGATTAGGTAAACAAATAAACAAATGAGGGAGAAAAGACAAATCCCCTACAGAATTTCAAGTAATTTCCACAAATTCCCTGCCCACAGGAGGTGGAGCAAAACTCTCCACTCCTGGGGTGAAGGCTGTGCATAGTCTATATTAAGACCTTTACATGTATGTTCTAGCAATTTATCTACTGCTTGAACAAAATTTCTTTTTTTTATTTATGTGAGGCAGCATCTCCAGAAACATTAATAGAATGTTAAAACAGGCTGTTACTTCAGGTTAGAAAGTACCTACTCCATTTTCTTCTTCTTTTTTTTTTTTTTTTTTTTGCAGTTTTTGGCTGGTGCTGGGTTTGAACCTACCACCTCTGGCATCTGGGGCCAGTGCCTTACTCCTTTCAGCCACAGGCACCACCCCTCCATTTTATTCTTCAGATACTAAAGGCAATGGTGGAATACAAGTAGAGCACTGGATTTTAAGTCAAGTCAACCGGGGTTGACATGATAAGCTTCACCATTTACTTCCTAGTTGGTTCAGCACAAATTACTTAATTTCCCCCAAGGTTCAGTATCATTATTAGTAAAATAAGTACAAAAATATATTCACAGGGTTTTGTGATTATAGGAAAGCACCTGGAAATAAGCTCACCAAACCAACTTTCCTTGAATCTGAGCAGCAGAGAGTTAAACTGACTTAACCAAAAACCAATCTCCAGCAGCATTCGCTCTACTTCATTACATGAAGAATGTCATACAGGTAATCAAAGCCAAACCATCAGAGACTTCTCTTATTCAAGAATAAAACATTTCACTAAGTGTTTGGTATATATGTTTGGGGTAAAAAGAATACACTCCTAATGACACTGAGGGGAAAAAACCCTAATCACGTATCTTTCAGAACCAGCTCTTACACATACTTCTTTAAGTAACCAATGTCATTTGTTGCCCAAGCCATCTCTTTAGGCAGAGCAAGTGAATTTTAAGATATTGATTCCTTATTAATGCACAACAATGTTTGCAGTGTTCCTTCATTTCTTATTTTCACATCAGATAATTTTGTACAATATGTATCTCATTTGTGTAAATACACACACATAAAACACTAAGACATAAGCATGACAATAGGACTAATATTTACAGGATTATTTATGATTAGAAATAAATGCCCAACAGAAAGGAAATGGTTACATTCAACTGGACAGAATGTTATGTAATAAAAATAATATGTGAAGTGTATACTTAGCCTAAATGAAAAGCATTTAGTAGAACACAACTGCATATACACTATATCTATACCTATGCGAAATGTTCATAAATATAAATCTTAAAACTTGGAAGAATGTCTGGAAAAATATATTATCATGATGGGAATACAGAGAAATTTACTTTGCTTTTAGTGCTAATACAAGTATATATATCATGTATTTGTTGTTTTTTTTTTTTTTTTGACCCATGATAAACCTGACAACTTTTTTTGTAGTTATTTTTAACCCCTAAGAAATAGAAATCATTAGAAAAAAGACAACATACATATTGTTACAAAACCTAATACTTAAAACTTAAATAACCTAGCATTACAAATAAGCAACTTAAAAGTACAGAAAAAGTCCCAAGGACCTTCAACAATGCAAAGCATTTTTCCCAACTCTGAAAAATAAACCAGTCTTGAACTTCTGAGTTGTGTGACCACTAAAGAAATAAAGTGATAAAAAGTGCAAGAGACACCTTTGAGAACATCACCAGACGTCCCATCGTGACAGTTCTGGATTATGCTCAAGAGTTTTAGCAGGTTTGCTAAAACTTCACTGAATCACCATCCGGGGGTCCAGGTATTTTTAGCGCAAATTACTGGTGAGGTTTTGGGTAATTCAGAGAATACTCACCAGTGATTATTAGGATATGTTTCAGGAAAGCATCAGCAGTTCTTCATCGAATCAGTTACACAAGATCACCTTCAAAAGTGATACCAATTTGAGGAAAATAAGACCAGGCAACGATCTAAAAACACTACCAGGCTTTGATTTCTAGAAAGAATGTCATCAGTCAAATAAAGCCTCTTGACCTGCAGTTTCTAACGGGAATGATGCATTCAATAACATCTGCAAAATTAAAGAATCTCCCAAGATAGTGTGGTATGGTTTACAATGTTGAATTTTAAGTCTGCTATTTAAGCACGGCTGGAGTGTATTTCAAAGATAAGGAAGTACATATTAAAGAATAATGAAATTTTAATTTCTTCTTCTCTGGTTACAACACAGGGTATTCAAGTATCAATTTTGTTCTTTCCCCATTTAGCAAACATCAATTCTAGACCTACAGATAACAACTCTAGAATAATTTATTTTATCATCCCCTCTCAAATGGCAGAAGGCAAGATAGTTCTTGCTGATGCGAAGAAAATCTGGGAACCTCTGAGCCTCTAGTCTCCAGTTCACATTAAGATCAATCCTCCTGAATGCTTTAAGAAAAATATTAGCCAAAAGCAGCCAAAGAGAAATATACCAAACATGAAATTTTCCTGCAAAACATCATTAAGAAAGGTGTATTTGGCTAGATGCCCGCAGCTCAGTGGTTAGGGTGCTAGGCCACCTCCACCAGGGCGGCTGGGTTTGAACCTGGCCAGGGCCTGCTAAACGACAGCTACAACAAAAAAAAAGCTGGGCATTGTGGCAGGTGCTTGTAATCCCAGCTACTTGAGAGGCTGAAGCAGAGAATTGCTTAGCCCCAAGAGTCTGAGGTTGCTGTGAGCTATGACCATGGCACTCTAGTAGAGGATACAAAGTGAGACTCTGTCTCAAAAAAACGAAAGAGAGAGAGAGAGAGAGAGAGAGAGAGAGAGAGATATTTGTAACTTACCATAGAGAGGTAGAGCAACTTTTTACCAAATGATTGGGGTACTCAAAATTCAGGTATATGGGAAAAGGAGACGGAGTATCTCAGATGTTCTAACTCCCACAGAAGGAGAATAAAGTCTGAGACTAAACAAAATATAGCAAGATTAAAGGACAGTCTGAAGTGGCAAAGAAATTACATGTTTCTTTGTTACATGCTCCAGTGTTTTCACTTACTACATCTGACAATCTCCCTTGTAATCTACTAAACACTGATTCTAGTTCTTTTCACAAAGTAAATTTTAAATACTTCCTGGCATTTGAATTAAGGCATTTTAGAGTGCAAATGCTGCAGCAAAATATAAAATTGGCAACTACACGTTAGGAATAATTAATAAGAATGAAGGAAGACAGACAACTCCTAGACTAGGAAAAACTCAACTCACGGTAGGGTCTAGAATACCTGAGATGCCAACTCCTTAAGGAACTAATAACAAATAACTAAAATAATTTGTCAAAGGCTCTTACAAGAACAGAAAAGACCTAATAGTCATTGAATTCCTATTCTGAGGCAGGCACATGCTAGGAATATGTGTTATCTCATGTAATCTCTATAAACACCCTGAAAAACAGGCTTTGTCCCCCTGGCTTGCAGATAAAGATACTAGTCTTCAGAAGAATTAAGTAACTACTCACTGTTGAACCAAGGCAACATTCAAACCATGGGCCTAGACTCTTATTTCTTCTTTTCTATCTTTCTACCCCCCATTGAATACATTAGAGATTCCATATTTTCAAAAGATTCAGTTAATAAGAAAGTACTAAGCACTTATTATTTCCTGATGTTAGAGATTTCTTATATTCTATAGGCAGTCAGGAAGGCAGTCAACAAACTGTGGTGGGGAGGCAAGGTGCCAAGACAAATATTTCAACAGGAATCAGTTTTCTTTTTTTATTCAGCCCAACTCTTGTTTTTTTTCTCACTGCTGTGGCCTTATGGTTTAAAGAACCACGTTGGATAAGAACAAGTGAATCACAAAGATCTGAAAGATAGCTTTTCTAAGAATTTCTATGTAGAATGCTTTTAGAGAAAATTCATAGCAATAGCATTTTGTCCCTACGAGGAGGGAGAGCAAAAAATAATTCTCCCCTTGGTAGAAAATACCTTTGATCAATATATACTTCATGCCAAACCCTTACTAATTTGATAATAGCACATGAAAAAATTAATTTGAATTATTAAATTCTAATCAAATAAGTATATTTAAAACAGAATGGAAGGCCAAGCGCAGTGGTTCACATCTGTAATCCCAACTCTTGGGAGGCCGAGGTGGGTGGACTGCCTGAGCTCACAAGTTCAACACCAGCCTGAGCCAGAACAAGATCCTGTCTCTAAAAATAGCCAGGCGTTGTGGCAGGTGCCTGTAGTCCCAGATACTTGGGAAGCTGAGACAAGAGAATTGCGTAAGCCCAAGAGTTTGAGATTGCTGTGAGCTATGATGCCACAGCACTCTACTGTGTGTGACAAAGTGAGACTCTGTCTCAAAAAAAAAAAAAAAAAAAAAAATGGCAATTACCGCTTGCAATGTCTAGGCCTCAATTTTTTATGTTTCCCAATATATTTAGGTAACTGTAGAAGAGTTCCAAATGAAATCTCCACTGTTGGCTTTCTTTTTCAATGACAAGTCTAATAATCCATTCTTATGTATGTTGACTAATGCTGCATAATTTCTACAAGTTTACAACACAGAGTCAAAATAATAGGCCTTCAAATGTTTAAAAAACTAGAACCTAAATTTAAGAAATAATTTTACCTTACCTGTTATACTTAATTTATACTATTATCATCATTATTACCTATAAACAGGAAGCAGTGTGTTCAATTTATATCTTAGGACTTATTCTGAATTCTACAGAGATCTGATTAGAATTATCTCCCATGTTCTCTCTGCTAGACAACAATCAGTTAAAGCACAGAAGCTAAGGTTCTGCGGACCAATCCAACCTACTGCTTTCTTTCACTCTGGGTGATGGATAAAGTAGCTCTAGCACGGCCCTCTGCTCCACTTCTAGGACCACATTACTACTTAGGACAAGACAGAAACAACTCTTCCTTTATTTAAATGAGTGAGATTTTCTATTCTTAAGGGAGGGGCCTATGAACATCTGATAAATTATCACCAATTAAAGCAAAACTCAGCTAATAGTCTTTTTTTTTTTTTTTTTTTTTTTTTTTTTTGAGACAGAGTCTTACTTTGTTGCCCTCGGTAGAGTGTCACGGTATCCTAGCTCACAGCAACCTCAAAGTCTTGGGCTCAAACGATCCTCTTGCCTCAGCCTCCCAAGTAGCTGAGACTACAAGCGCCCACAACAACACCTGGCTATTTTTAGAGATGAGGTCTTGTTCTGGCTCAGGCTGGTCTGAACCCATGAGCTCAGGCAATCCACCTGCTTCGGCCTCCCAGAGTGCTAGGATTACAGGTGTGAGCCACTGTGCTAGGCCTCAGCTAATATTCTTACATACTATAACATTAATGTGCAGTGTTAGATACAAAACTCCCCCCACCCATTTAAACTGATCCATTACACTAACCTAATTTTTGTGTTTTATAATTTAGCATGCAGTTAATTATGTAGTCCTTATTTAGTTAATAGTGACTGAGGACCTACTATGTGCCAGGCACTGTGCTAAGCCTTGGAGGTATAAAGAATAAAGCCTAGTTGCTACAAATCCCTGTGTTCAAGACTTAGGTTGGTTAGGGGAAAGTAGGGTGTCGAGGGCAGGCTAGGATGTAAAAATGCTATGGATTTTTAGCGCCACAATAGTGATTTACAAAGCTTACTGTAGAGTTTAGGAAACTTTCTAGGGGAGATGCTGCTGGACTTAAGACTTTTTTACAGTATCTTTTTCTTTACATTTGGGTAATATTCCTTATTTTATCTCTTTAATAATCACAAATAGTTATTTTATAGCTGCTTTCAAATTTTCCTGTATCTCAGATTCCTGAGGTGCTAACCCTCTTGCTTACTCTTATTTATGGTAGGTAACTTTCTCATATATTTATAACTTCTGTTTGTGAGTTCACTGCTAGGTATTATTTTCTTTGTGGTAATCCCATACAGCCTGGATTCTAGAAGTGATATTTTAAGCCAGTGTATCCAAGAGACCAAATTCTGGTGTGGTTACCAAAGAACCCCCAGTCCTGATTTTGGCCTTAGAAATTCTATACAAAACAGATAGGAGAAAAGTCAGACTCAAAACTCACATTAAAAGACAGGTTTAAGGACAGTGGTAAATCGTATTTTCAAACTTTGTCTACAACAACATCTACCATACCAAATGTTCTTGGCACAATGAGACCCTGGCATTCCTCACGTCAATCGGCAGGATATATGTGCTACCCCTCTGGAAACTGGATGGGCTTGTGACAGCCTCCACAAAATCTGATGGAAATGAAACTGTATGACTCCAAAGGTTAGGTCACAAGAACATCACACACATCAGCCAAATGCCATGAAGAAGTCTAATAAGCCTCTGGAGAGGCCAGGAGGCCTACTAGAGAGGAACTGAGGCCTCGGTGGAGCTTCTGGCTGAGAACTAGCAACAATTTGCCAACCACGTGAGTTACCATCTTAAAAGTGAATCATCTTGCCACCAGTTGTGCCACCCCAATGTTATATTGGGCAGAGTTTAGCTGTCTCTGTTGAGCCTTGCCAAAGTGACAGTTTCTGAGCAAAGGGAATGACTATTAAGTCACAAAGTGCTGGGGTAGTTTGCTATGCAGGAATAGATCACTGGAACAGAGTCTCACCTTTTCGTAGCACATTATTTTTTCCACTCAGAGTCTCAAGCAGATAGTTTTGAGGAACTCTTCTTCTCTAATAAAATGATGTTGCATGCCAATATACAAAGATTTTACTGGACAATGTGACCCCTTTCAAATGTATGTTATCAGCACCCTTACTAAATTACCTTTATGAAATTGCTAACTAATGACTACAGATTTCACCTCCCTCTTTCCTCGTGTGTATGGCAACGTCTCGTGCCTTCTACCTAAGTGTCATAAGTTTGCCTGTCCCCTTCTAACCCCAAGGCAACAGGGTGTGGGAGCTCTCTTCAAATGTACTTGTATGCAGCAGAAAGCCCATTATTACTACATTTATCTACTTATTTATAGACATGGGGTCTCACTATGTTCCCCAGGCTGGTCTTGAATGCCTGGCCTCAAGCAATCCTCCCTTCTCAAACTCCAGAATAGCTGGGACTACAGATATGAACCACCAGGCCTGTCCTTATTTATTTAATCTATCTACCAATCTATTCATTTATATCAGTACGAATTCAAGGATTCTTATTTGGATTCATGAGTATAATTCATCATTTTTATACTTTTGACGCTCATTTTTTTTTAAATTTTCCCAGTGGGAGGTTCATTTAACCTGGCTCCTGTGTCCTGTGCACATGTTCTAATCATTTTTTAAGTACTTATTACTTTCAGCCACAAAAAAGCTCATTTAAGAAGAAATGAAAAACAGGAGCAGTCCAGGCCCACGTATTTTAACTGGTAAATTCTTTTTTTTTTCCTTACTATTGCCTCTTTACTGAAAATGGTAAAGAAGTTTATTTATTTATTTATTTATTTTTATTGTGGAGAAGGGGCGGGGAAAGAAGGTGGAGAAAGAGGTGCATGACAGGGTCGGGCCAGTGGCATGGTACCACATTGGCTGTATCTAGGTAGAGGCAGTTTCAGGCCGGGCCTTGCTGAGTCGTTGCTACGTGGAAGTGGCTCGATGGATCTACTTCTAGTCAGGCTCGGGAAGTTGCACTAGGCCTCAGGCACATGGCAGGGCCCAACAATTCCCTCTTTTGTTTTTTGTATGGCGGAAAAACATAGCCCCTGTCTTAGGTTGCCTGCTCTTGCAGTTTTAATCTTACCCGTCATGGGGATACAAACATCAATGGGTTGGTCCCTGTCTTAGGTTGACTGAATGCAGAGTGATCTTACCCATCTTTGGGTACTATGAATGTAATCCACCATGCAGCCTCTCCATATCCTGTCTTAGGCTGTCCCCGCTTTGGGAATCTTACCCGTCATTGGTGCTATTGAGGGCGGTGAAGAATAATAGTTAGATTCTTGGTTAATGAGCCGGTGATATTGGACCTCGACCTGATTTAACTGCCTCTAACCTTTTCTTTGGGATACAGGGCCCAAAGGTGAAGGGCAAATAAGGGTAGCAGGGGAAAAAGATAGGGTGCAAAACCATGTAGGCCCATCCACAGGGGATTTTCTAGAATTTCTTTTCTTCTCTTTTCTAGATCTTCTTGGAGTGTTTTGATCTTGTTTTGCACTATCTCAGATCTGTTGGCATAAAAGTAGCACTTCTCCTGTAAAAATAAACAGATGCCTCCCTTTTTGGCAGTTAATAGGACTAATCCCCTTCTTGTTGAGGCAAGTATTTACAATATATTTTAATTGACAGCAACAATTAGCCTTTGTCTTTATTCTATCAAATTAACATATTTATAATCACTTTAAAATGGAAAATTGTCAGGGAGAATTTTTTCACTGATTCCTTCAAATCAGACAAAATATGTGAAGAAAATTCTCATAAATTACATTTACTACAATATTTGCTGTTCACACAAAAATCTAGGGGGAAGAGATCGTGCATATTTTAAATATTTGAAGATCTTTAATGTGGCAGGAGAAACTCACTATGCATTGCTTTCTAAGTCACAAATTTCATTTTATAATAATGGAAGATATTCTAGTAATTAAAACTCTGTGCCAGCAAAATAGGCTTTCTTAAGAAGTAATGAGCATCTGGAGATGAAAATACTTCAGTATAGGCTAGACAACCACTTCACTGATGGAAAAGGCACGACTGTTGAGCTGGGCTGGGTAACTACTCTTAGATTCTGTGGTAATAAGAGATTTTTATTACCAACTCCATTTATAATGAAAGCAGCAGAAAGCCCTAATTTTCTTACAGGTCAAAGCCAGTGGGAAATGATGCACTATAATAGAAATCGCCTGAATTCCCTGCAGGCATCTTCAGCCTCTTTTCATCCATAAGGTTAACTCTGCAGGGAAATTACACATTTCACTTTCCTCCTCTTTGGAATCAGCAACTTATTCTGTGCATGGGGCTCTGGAAAATAATAGGAAATGGGTCATTTGTGGGCTAGTATTGGCTGTTTTTATGATGATGATTATTGTATTCATCATGTAAATTCTGGTGTGTGAAGGGAGTGGTTTCCACAAACCTGTTGGGATCTAGTTTTGTGACATAAAGATATGTATGTTTTAAAATTTTTATTTAGAACTATAAAACAGTGGAAGAAATAAGATCAACCACAGATCTGGATAAAAGTGGGTGGACTCCAACACAGCAGGGCGTGAGAAATAATTTTATATAGACTTGAGTTTTCCTGTTTTTTTCCTTCTTATATATTTCTTCTCTCAAATAATTGAAGTCTATAAGTGGTTTTCCTTGATTTACTTGAAGCCAAAAAAAAGAGAGTTCTAAAAACTAAAATTCATACAGTTTATGCTTTGCTGCTATGTCAACTAGATACCAAATATCATGAATCCTTTGTCTTGTGTTGTTTGGGTAAGGTAAATTGGCTGCCACGATTTTACTGATCATACCGAGAACTGTAGGAACTCGTGGGAAGTATCATTTAACATCAATTAAGGATCTGTTCTATGTGAACTAAGATACAATTAGGGCAATTGTTCTCGGTTGAGGGGATTTTGTCCCTAAGGGAACATTTGGCAACTTTTTTTTAAACTTTATTGATGTACAATCAACATAGAAAAAGCTGTATATATTTAATGTATGTGACTTGATGGGTTTGTAGAAACCATCATCACAATCTATCCCATAAACCTAATCATCACTTCCAAACGTTTCCTCCCACCATTTTATTTATTGTTCTTAATTTTCTGTGCGATAAGCACGCGATATCAGACCTGCCCTTCTATCAAATTTTTGAGTATACAATACAGCATTGTTAAGTACAGGCACAAACCTGTACAGTAGCTCTTGAAGACTTAAACATTTTGTATGACCAAAACTTTGTGCTCTTTGACTAATACCTCCCCATTTCCCCAACCCTTGGCAACCACCATTCCCCTCTCTGCCTCCAGGAAGTTTGACTACTTTAGGTTCTGAACTAGCTCTACCCTGAGCTAGCTCTGTTACTACCTTACCTCTGACTCTGAGGCCCTCGAGGTTGGAAATCACAGGTGTCCAAGGGAACTCGGCTTGGGTCTCTGATATGGCCTTGAGAACAGCTGTAACATCTGCCTTCTGGCCCAAAGGGCTAAAATCCTGAGAGCTGCCATGTGCCATAGTAGTTATCAAAATCTGTTTTTGAGAAATTTTCATGTTGTTTACCACAGTGGCTATACCGATTACCAATTTACATTCCCACCAACAATGTACAAGGGCTGTCCTTTTCTCCACATCTTTTCCAACATTTGTTATTTGGGCTTTTTGTTTGTTCTGTGAGCATAGCCATTCTAACAGGTATAAGGTGACATGGTTTTGATTTGCATTTCCCTCAGTATTAATGATGTTGAGCTCCTTCTCTTAGACCTGCTGCCCATTTGTATGCCATCTTTACAAAAATGTCCATTTTGTTCCTTTGACCAATTTTTTGTTATTTCGTGGTTTTCTTTTTTTTCCTTTTGAGGTATAGGAGTTTCTTGTATATTTTAGATATTAACCTCATATAGAATACATGGTACTCTTTTACTTTTTTTCTTCATTTCATAGGTCATCTTTTTATTTTGATTGTTCCTTTTTGCTTTGTAGAAGCTTTTTTAAGTTTGATATAATCTACTTATCTCCTTTTTTTTTCTTTCGTTGCCTGTGCCTTTGGTGTCATATCCAAAACAATATTGCCAAGGACAATGTCAAGATTTTTCCCTATATTTTCTTCTAGGACAGCAGTTCTCAACCCGTGGGTTGAGACCCACAGGAACTGTATTAAGGGGTTGCAGCATTAGGAAGGTTGAGAACTACTGTTCTAGGAGTTTTATGGTTTTAAGTATTATGTTTCAGTTGTATATACATTTTTAGTTTTTTTTTTATGTATAGTATATGATAAGCATCAAGTTTCAGTTTTTTGTATGTGGATTCTAATTTTCCCAGCATAATTTTTTGAAGAGACTATTCTTTCCACATTATATATGTAAATTCTTGGTACCATTCTCAAAGATCAATAAGACTATATGTGTGAGTTTATTTCTGGGCTCTTTATTCTGTTCCATTGATCTTTATTTGATTACTGTGGCTTTGTAATATACTTTTTTAGATCTTATTTATAAATTTTATTTGAACAAGAGAACTTGTGCCACAACATTTTAAACAGCATGATTAAAGACTGTAGCACTCCCAAGAGTGGTCACAGATATGTACAGTATGTAAAGAAAAAGTTATACCTCAGGGCTGATAATGATCAAATTAAAGACACCTGACATACAGTATATGTGCTAATAAATTTCCTTCAGGTCATGACCAGCATGAAAAAATCAGGACATAGATACTCAACAAGTGTTCCATCAATGTCTATAGCAATATGCTGCATTGAACAGTTACAATCAGATTCTACTTTAGTGTAAGCATCAAGCCCAGAGAAATCAAGAAAATCTCCTTTCCTATTTACACATGTCAGGAACTATTGACACTTAGGGCTAGGCTGGACAACTGGCCACAGAACCCAACAAGTCTTTGTGCCTGGCAGAAAATAGTCAGGGCTAATACTAAAGGTCTCTTTCACGTCTGGGTGCACATTTGCCTTCTGGCTGTAAGAATTTCATTTATTGGCCATTAAATAAAATCAGGAGAAAGCAATACAGGTCTCTGGGGTCTTGCTCCTCCCCATAAGGAAAATGCTATGCCAATTCAAGTTTCATTCAGGTAGGAAAACAGAAGAATTTAAGGCTTCAGTGACAATTGAAATCCTCTGAGAAATTATTTTCTCTTAAAAGTCAAGATTAGATAATGTTTGCTGTACTTTCTCTTGACTCTTAAAATCCCCAGTATTGGGTGTAGGCAACTTGCACCTGCAATTAAGTCTACAAGAGAGGAAGGTCTTTCTCCCCAACAAGCCACCACAGATCACTCAACAAAATTCAGCTTTTGTGGAGGCAGGAAAGACATCGAGGCTCAAGCCTTCTAGTAGGTTGAGGAAGCTGTGCTCATGGCATCTTCAGAGATTTTCCTACTAGCAGGGTGGATGCTTACAAAATACTTGACATCATTGTAACAATCCATCTGAAGAGCCATGGTGGTCTATTCCCCGACTTCCTGATGACAGCTGGGAAGAGGCCAAGAAATACTCTTTTTCCAGGAGAGTTTGCCTTAGTGTCTTTGCAAGTAGCACTCTCACCTTTGGAACATTGTCATTTGCTATGGTGAAAAGATGTGGCATCAGATGCACAGCAAACTGGTCCATAGGAAGACAATCATCATCTATGACAGTCTGGCAGACAAGGACAAATGCCTTCCAGCCTGACCACTTGGGACCTCTACCAAAATTCTCTACCAGCTCATTGATGAGGTCCACACTGAACACTGAAAGAATGGCCATGTGCAGCTTCTTCACCATCTCACTGACCAACTTTGTTGCACACAGTTCAGAGCAAGGGACGTAAATAGTCATCAGCATCTCTGGGACTATATACCTCTAGAAATAAAATTAGCTGTTCAGCCAGTTCAGTTTGAAAACACCAATTTCTATGATTATCTGTCACCAAAAACTCCTCAAGTTGATAAAGATATACTCTTCTTTTGTCAATATAAAGAAGCTTCAGGAAATCGTGCAAGTGTTTAAGGACACCTATCCTGAGTTCATCAAGGTCTTTTAAAAATCCATTAAAAATTGGAACCAGATCCGCAGCTGTCAAACGATCTCTGAGAGTGACCACAAGCTCATGGGTGGAGAAGCTAAAGTTCTGTGAAGTTTCCATTGCATGTCTGACGCCAGAGTCTTATAGGTCTCTCAGTGCTAGTTCTGTCTGCTGAGTGTCAGGGCCACACTTGGGAGGCTGTATGCTCAGTGCTTAGCAATTTCAGTGTCAACCATCTGCATGAGAGGGGTCATTCATAGACAAATATTGATCTAATAAAGGCTGAGGCACAATATCTTATAGTTTAGTTCTGCTTTCTTCACTAGGGCTAAAACTGCTGCTGGTGCTCAAGTCTGAATCAGTTATGAATGTAACAGGGAGCAGAGTCCATACTACCCAGTTCATCTTGCAAATCACTTTCCTTTTCTGTACTAACAATCTCTTCCTGAGCATCCAGACTAGAAGCACGCAGCACTGCAAACAGCATGTCCACTTGAGCTTTAACCATCAATGTGAGGACCATCAATGTGGGGCTCTAGATTTTCTATCATTTCTTTAAGTTCCTTTGTGGTAGCCATGGTGATGTTTGGAGAACTTGGCATGGGGACTTCCGATGTTTCCTCTGTTCTCTCTGGGCTGAATGTTGCCCCAGAGTCCTGTTCAAGCTCTGCATCTAGATCTACTTCAGGAGGAGGAAGGAGTCCTTCAGAAATGGGAGGAGTTGTGCAATTCCTGATCTAAGACAGCTGAGTCTTATGAAATGGTGCCAATCTCAGGTTGTAATGTAGATTTGTAGTTTCCAGGTTTTTTATCCTTCTACTATTAGCTGCTTCCTGATTAGATTCTGAGGATGCAGCACAAAGTATAGAGCTGTCCATACCTGGACATTCCCTAGAAGTTTCAGCAGCATGGGCTTCCCCTGTGTCCTCCAGTTGAACAGTGGGATTCCTAACACTGAGGTGGGAAGGAACATCTTCTGGCCTGATTTGCACATCCTCCGGGACTTCTTGATCTCTGATCCCATTTCTGTCTTCTACCGACACATCTTCCGAACTTGTGCTTTCTTCCTTAAAATACTGGCCTGAGCTAGATGGATTAGCAAAAGTAGATATGAAAGCTGCTTGGTGAACCCAATGTGAAGGATCACTGATCAGATTAATAGTGCTGATAATTTAGCCCGTCGGATTTCCTGATGTGTTGCACATAAAACCGCCATGAAGTATTCAGCACAAGCCTTCCAGACGCCCCATACGTTATCAGAACAAAGCTGGAAAAATCTGGGCAGCAACATTTCCTCAGTAGCTTGCTGGCCAACAACACTACAAATATCTCCAAAATTGGCAGCACAGACCTTTCGAACATGAAACATTCTGCAATCACAGCACATCTCACAAAACCTAGGGAGGATAAGACTCTCTGTAATATCCTTCCCAACCATGTGAGCCATTTTGCAGATTTCAAACAATAAAAACAAAAAACAAAAAAGCCCCAAAGAGGCACTATAACCCATTTGTTCATTCGTTCAGCTGATTTTTACAGAAAGTATCTTATGGCAGGTACTCTTCAAGTTACTGAAAATATAGCAATGAAAAAAATCATGTCTTCCTGGGACTTTCATTTCCTGGGGGAGGATCCATCAGTGGATACCAACATACGGCGTGTACAGCCAGACGTGTGTAGAGATCCACAGATGAGTGCTGCAGAGAACCACGAAACCGGGAGGGAGGGTGAGAAGTGCTGCAAACAGAGGTTACAGTCAGGTGGTAATGGAAGACCTCAGTGAAAGGCACGTTTCAGAAGAGGTCATGAGAGAACAAGCCATGAGGTAATCTAAGAGAAGAGCATTCTGGGTAGACAGCAAGTGCAAAGACCCTGTGTTGTTACAGCTAAGTGGCCGCCATGTGGCCGAGGCAGAGAAAATTAATAGTGGGAAGTGAATCAGAGATTGCAGGGGCCAGACCATGTAGGGCCTTGGAGGTGACTGGAGAGACTTTGACTTTTGTGCCCAATGACTCAAAGACCTTAAGAGGACTCCGAGCAGGACTGCTCTAGTGTGAAGCTTTACCACTCCTGTTCTCTAGCTTCATCCCCATCACCCTCTGTGCTCTGCAGCCCATAACCGCAAAGTGCAAACAGGACAGATATTAGGATGTCAACCTTGTCCTCAAGCTATGAAGAACACGACACTTCTCAGTGGACAGGGCTTGTGTTGATCAGAAACTGGACCATTCTAAAGAATACAAGAAAACAAAACACCAGTTCTATAAGGGTGATCCACGGTGCTGGGGAAGGATAGGAGAGTGTGTGTGTTACCCTGTGCCTGGCAGGCCTTGATAAAATGAGACAAAACAGTGCCTGTGAGCAGAACCTTCATCAGACCCCAGGACTCAAACCCTGGTCTTCATGATAGTAAACCTGCAGACCAGGGGTACTGCATCTGATGCGACTCTGCGGATGCCACCAACAAATGGGGATTGTTCTCACTCCACACAGGCTCACTGCTGGGCACACTGCACAATCAACTGTCTTGGCCCAGTCTCCAGCCTCACTCCTTCCCTGAGACTGGGTGAGATTAGGGATGGGCTGAGACTCTGGTGAGGTTGCAAGAGAGGATGCTGCCTAGAGGGATGTAAGGCTAAGAGAGGAGATAAGTCTGCCACCTAGGGCAGTGGTCCTCAACTTTTTGGCACCAGGGACTGGTTTCCTGGAAGATAATTTTTCCACAGATGGAGCAAAGGGATTTTGCAGTGGGAACATGCAGCCTGGTTACTCACGGGCCACAGACCAGTACTGGCCCACCACCCAGGGGTTGGGGACTACAGTGCTAGGGAGCATAGATGTCTCCAGATCACAAGGTTTGATAACAGATGGAAGTAAAAATGGATCGAAAAAAGTGTGACACTTTCTCCTGATAGCATTAACCTGGCCGTGTCATAAGCTATATTTTCTTTCCAATAATGTCCTTTGACGGTGATAGTAATACTAGAAACTACAAGACTTAAATTCCTCAGGCTATAAGGATTTAAGTTTAGAATGTTTGATTTAATACCTTATTTTTCATGGCCATAATTAGGACATTTGGAGGACAGAAAATGAAATGGAAATTTAGGAAACTAAGTGTCATCACACTCCATCTCAGTTTTGAGTGAAGGTTCAGAAGAGAGAAGCCTGGTGACCAGAGGAGACTCCATGGCCTCAGCATGCAGAGAAGTTTTCTGTTGATAACCAGCTGGGGGAGAAACATAGATCGAAAACTCTCAACTGCAAGATATGTGTAAACCTTAATAAAGACCTGAAAATTCTTATAGGACAAAGGTTTGGGTTGAAAAAAACTAATGACATGTAGATGTGTCAAGTTCTCTTATTCAGGATTTTTGCTAATCTTCATCAAAGTCAATGTTAACAAAAGCAATTATACTATTATAAAAGACCTTTACTGTTTGTGTTTGGGCACCTGGACAGCCTGAAGTGTGCCCTTACCCACAAGAAGTTCAATGTTCATTATTCCGTGTCTCCTTCTGGACAAGGGATGCTACAGGGAAGAGATAGTTTTACACAGTGCTTGGGCAGCAGTAACAGTAACAAGAGCAGAACATTGGGTGCTCATGCTGTAGGCTGTGTTCTGGCTCTACACCCAGTTTCTTCTTTGGAACACAACAAGCAGTCAGTAAATGTTAGGGTTAATTACACAAAGTGCTTTCACTCTGAGATAGGGTTTTAAATCTATGATTGAAATCTACACAGTAGATATTTTTTATCCTTAAGTGAGGTTTAAGCAGAGAGTAAAGTGGAGAAGACTCGTGCTTTTTGGAATAGAAAAAACTAAAAGACTTTAGCTGTGGAACTTTGCAGGAAATGGATGCAAAAGGAAAGTGAACCAGATAAAGGAGAAAATGGATTTACAGCTGGAAAGGGCCTGGGGAAAATTATTATAGTAATTGGGACTGATTGGCAATGAACTAGGACCAGGCAGCAGATGCTGTTTACCGGGCATTAAACAAGAAGTGGGGCCAGAAGGGAGGAGAGGAGCAGGTCAGGAAATGGACATAGGAGACTCAAACACCGAACCTGCCACATTTAACGTGTCCAGTAAGTCCACGTTGTCATACATCTTGCAAGCTGGGTACATTTGGTATTATCATCTGTTCATTTCCCCTTTAAAAAATGACATTTTTACTTAACCTACACTATAAAAGTTACATATGTGTACATATGTTTAAGTTGAATGTTAGAATAATTCCACTCAGTAGATATGGAAAACAAACACTTGTCATCACTGCTGCAGTTTCAGAAAACTATTTTCTCCCTCCCTCCCACATTTCTTGCTTCCTTCCAATAATCTGAATCTCCAGCCAAGACTCTAGTTGAGAACATGATAAAACAATAGCCCAGCTGTTACTTCCAGAAGGTTCAACTGATGTCCTCCTACCTTCCATGAGTGGAATTGAAAAATCTGCTCTTCTGGGCAGTGCCTGTGGCTCAAAGGAGTAGGGCAGTGGCCCCATATGCCAGAGGTAGCAGGTTCAAACCCAGCCCTGGCCAAAAACTCAAAAAAAAAAAAAAAAAAAAAAAAAAAAAAAAATCTGCTCTTCTGCTGTTTAGCCTTGTGGAATGACTCTTGTCCTTCACATTTCCCAGCTGGTCAGGTACTTAAAACCAACAATGAGTTCTCCAAGAACATGAAATGACAAGGGCAATGTTACACACAGGGCAGCCTTCTTTAAGTTTCCCCCGTTCCATGATGAGAGCAGTCAGATGGATCCAAATATAGGATGCCCCAACAAGAGGACAGGGGGTGTCTACAGAAGATTATTAGGAGAAAATTTTACCACTACTGTTTCAGATAAAAGACTAATAAAGGAAAACCTTGTCAAACTGGAATTCTAGGAAAGTAATAAGTGCAGGACTGGATTCAGATGTGATAAGTTGGGGATTACATCATCCAAATAGAAAAGTTCATTAGGTTTAGAGCAGCGGTTCTCAACCTGTGGGTCACGATCCCTTTTTTCCATTTGTAACAATGCAGCAATTAGGAAGGCTGAGAACCACTGGTTTAGAGGAAGGTTTGGTCTAAAGACATCCATTCTGAGAGTCCTTGGGGTAGGAGTGCTGTTGCTCCTGAGGGGAGTCTGAGATGCTCATTGGAGAATGAGATATGAGCAGGTGCTTCCCAAGATCTGGAAAAGCACAAAGTCAAGTCAAGGGGACAGTGAAGGATGAGAACTAAATGAATGAGGCTCACCAGAGATTTGTACTGTCTTAAATTTCCTTTGCTATTTAGAGCTAGGTATTAAAGGAGATCACAGAAAGACTGTCACCATTGCTTCCTGTTGGTAACAGTGGTTGCTTTTGTATCTTACTGCCTAAGGCATTTTCTACTGTAATTTGATTACGTCGTCTGTTATTCTGCAGGAGTTGTCCCTAGACTTGTACCTGTTCTTCCTCCATTTATGACACCTCCCAACTGTGACAGCTGTGCAGAATCAGGATGCTCCTTTCCCCCGGCTACGTGTGGCATCCTCAGTGAGAATCACAAAAGGACACTGTGGATGGTTTGCGTGGTGGCAGGTTGGCCTGTGTAATTTCCAGATTAGAGTGCATAGTTCATATCTGCAAGTAGTGTGGCTGAATTTATGAACTTACTGATACCTAAATGCTATATTTAAAATAGGTTAGGTTAATCCTAACCTATTAATGGAATAACCATTATTCCCCAAATAATGAAATGTTATTATTTTGATAGTTTTTCATTTTGATTCTTTATGGTAACTTTGCATAATCTGCACATTTTTATAACAGGTTGATAGATAATATAATAGTTGTATTTGAATCATTATTCTATTTGGGAAGCAAAGGTAAAAAGAGTAAGGGTTAGAATGAGTCTTACTCAGGGACAGTGCGCCAGCAGGATCACCCACCTGAAGCATCTGAACCACCCATCAACTCACCTTATGCGTTCTTGCAAGAGTCTTGTGTTACTGAAAGTGAATGAGAAAATTCTTTCCACATCTACTTGTGGGCTTTATTTGGTAGAGCTTTCTTCTGTTTCCTGTCAGTTTTTGAGCTGAAAAATTTCTTTTTTACAGGCATTATCAATCATGACACCCAAAAGATCAACGGAAAATATTTTATATTTACAAAAATAAATTTTCAGGGAATGTGATAGCATAAGCACCTAATTCAGTACCAGATTTCCTCTGGTATATCCCGTAAAAGTAGAAATTTCTACAATTTCTCTCCCAACTCTCCTGGAATCTTATGAGAAATATGAAAACTTTCTGGTGTAGAAACCATTAAGCTAGTGGAAATTAACTTAGAAAGCTTGTTCTCATTTTTAGTCAATTCTTTCCATATTCAGTACTGAAGTATGCCAGCAAGACATGCCATTTCTACTTGAAGGCATTATCTAGTTTGTTAGAAGCAGGGACAACTTTAATTTCATTATTTTAATAGGAGTTGTGTTGGCAAACCTGAGTTAACTGGCAGCATAAAGTGAAAAAAACAGATTCCAGACTTTTTACTGATTGGTACCCTGGGCCATTCACTAGTTGACCTTTCATTGGTCTGTGATTGACCCTGGAAACCTTCACAATGAAAAGACAGTGCACCATTTCTGAAGGCAGAAAAAAAGTAAATAAACAGAGTACTTGCACACACAATCAAGTATGCACACTCATAAACAGGCAGGAACCTCCGTTCTCACCCAAGCTTTCTACCCCCAAATGGGATATAACCAACCACAACTGAAGGTGGCACTATTTCCCTTACTGCTCATTCCTGATCCCACCCAAAAGTTTCTCCCCACCTTTGGGTATCATTGGTGAGGTGGAACTTTATATATTAGAGTCTGAAGTTTGTATTAATCCGTTGGACCAGATGTTCTAATTTCTGAATCAAGATCATGTTTTGCCACTTAAAGGGACTTAATGTTAAGCAGGATAGTCAATGAACTTGCCAGAGATTATATCCAATGCAGAGAGGAAAAAATTCTTTTAGTAAATAAATGTTAAAGGGACATTGGAAGATAAAACTAGAATTGCATTTTGAATACATCCCCGGAGTTGACCTTGTTTAATGTGCCTTTTACAATAGTATCAAATGTGAATTTTCATGGCACATTTTAAGTCTAGTATATTATTCAACAAATGTTCATTGGGTCTCTGCTCTTTGCACAGCACTGTTACACACTGGGGATACTGGTTTCAGACCAAGCAGACATTGTGCCCACCTTGAAAGATTTTACCTATTCAGGGAGTTGACATTCTGGGTACACTGTCACCTAACCAAATTAGGAAATCACCCTACAGGTAGTCCCGGGGTTATGAATGAGGTAGGTTCTGTAGGTTTGTTCTTAAGTTGAATTTGTATGTAAGTTGGAACAGGCATATTTACCCATTGCCTGTAGTAACCTCCATTCCTAAGTGCAAGTTGTATGTAAGTCGGATGTTTGTAACTTAGGGACTGCCGGTACTCATGTTAACAAGGGCATTCGTTACAAATCCAGGGATCAGGAATGGGGACAGAAGCAGACTGTCCTAGCTGGGGACTTCTGAGAGCTGGTATTTGGAATAGGTGACCTTCCCTATTGGAATTTATAGGGAATAACTACAGTTTTCTCCATATTCAGGGAGGTATCCTTAAAACTGATATTTTAACACTTGGTTAATTATTGCGAGAATACCACTTTGGGGGTGATAGTTAGCATTTGACAACAAGAAAATGTAAATCCAAAGAAAATATATCAAAAATTCAAGCCGTAGACATTACTTGTGGCAGCAGAATCAGGACACGGCCTCAGAGCCTGAAGAGGGCAGTAACAAGCGCTGGGCATCAGTGCCCCGTGGCGGTGGTGTTTGCAGGCAGCAGGGCAGGGCCGCTACCTGTAGCACAGTTTCAGCGCCAGTTCCTGGTGCCCACGTCCCTCCTTTCCTGACCTTTCCCAAGCCAGTTTCCCAACCCTCCCTCCAGTTCGGTGAGCAATCTGAGGTGTTTCTAATAAATTCCCTTTCTGCTTTACACTAGCCAGCCTTTTGTTTCCGATGCTTGCAATCAAGAATGCTAACTAATGCAGCAAGCAAACTAGTCCTTGGCTGCTAGACAAGCATGTGGCCCAGATGCAGTATTATCATCCTCTGTTTATAAACTCAATCTGGGATAAGAAAGGCAGAATTGTTTCTGCTTTTCATAGTTTTAAGGAATAATTTGTTATGAGTGCCAAGCTAAAAGAGAGCAAGGTTGAACCCTTCTCTTTCAATTGAGGCACACTACTTATTGCAAGAGACTAGCCTGTCTGATAATTTAAGAAGGACACATAAAATTTATTGGATCCTTCCTGTAAAGCAAGCACTCTGTTAGATATTGGCTTACATCTGCTCCATTCCTGACATGCTCCATACAAGATGAGTATTATTATTCCATTTTACAGAGGCTTGGAGAGGTCAAAATACTTACACAAAATCCTGCTACCCATATGTGGTAGAGAATGACTCCAAAGTGCCTTCTATTTCCCGCCATCTCAGTGTGCACACTGTACAAAGAGCCAGGTTTACGTAGTCTAGAGATTTATTTGGTCTGGTGCATCAGAGCTATGGCTCTGAAGTTAATGTCTCAACTGATGCCGAGCTGTGATATCAGGGAAGGGAAGGTCAGGGTGGAGACTGGAGGACAGTTCCCACAATCTGCTAAGATCACAATCCTCATGCTGTTGGAATCATATTGGGGGCTGATGCATTAAGTCAGCCTGTGAAAATCTGCTTCCTAGAACCCACGTTTAGGAAACCTGCCCCCCACCTACCCTATTTCCTGGGGAGTAAGCCTGTAGTAAACACAAGTCCTAAATGCCTTCTGATGTGTTTCTGTGCTTATCATTTCCATTCATTTTCCTTTATTTTGGCTGATTTTAGGGGTCCTTATTCAGTATTAATGAGCCATGCCATTGTTTAAATACCTTTTAAATTTCTGAAAGGTTTGACTTTTTTTTTAGTATTGGGGGAATAGGGAGGTGTCATATTAGAGACATAATGGGTCGGATTATTTTCTTTTGAAAGAGGTATGTATCACAAAGATTATTAGGAACTGAAAATAAACAGAATATAAATAAGATCTGTGTATGACTTCTGTGATTTCCATTTCAATCGGCCAGTTAGGAGTATTACCATTCACTCTATCTGAGAACTACTAAATGCATAGCTTGCAATGCTTGAAATTGTCACGTTTTTTAAACAGGGCCATAAAACCTCTTCTACTTTGTAACATAAATAAATGCATACAAACCCTGAGCTATTAATGAAAGGGTAGGTATTGCTGGTGCAGGAGCACTGGAGAGGAAAATCAGCATCAGACGTGCAGAAGAAATATGTGAATATATAATTTCCAAGGCTCTTCCTCTCCTAAAATTCTATGAGAAGTTGAAAATGAAGAATAGTAAACTGAGTTTTCCTAAAAGAGTGTAACTTGAGTATTTTCAAACAATGCTTTGAAACAGCCATGACATGAACTCAGTAACTCAGATCCAAGTTTAACTTTGCTAGGATTTCATCTTAGGGATTTCCCCCCATCTTTTTGTTTATTAAGTCACCTACATTTTTCTCGGGCAAAACTTTCTACAAGTGAGAAGGCATGACTAAATTTATAGGTTACATTTTTACAGCCATAACGTCCTATTTAGAACCATGGGTGATTCTTTCTTAAACATTTCCAGGTATTATCTCAAGTTAATTCTTTTTAATGTGCTCATTTGTAGTAATAGATGTGTTTGTTCTTTTCTCCACAGGCCAACTCTATTACCATAGGTGATTGACTTTGGTAACTGCAAAAGTTTATAAACATAAAGTAATGATCCTCAGTAGATCAGTTTAATGTGCACAGAGGATTTGCATTACTGCACAACTGCTCCCCTGAGTCATTCCAGAGTATCCACGTGTCAGGACGTGCCTTTCTGTCCTTGGGTTCTATTTTCAACATCTCATGTTTATATTTAACTGGAAACCTAATTTGCAGAAATGTCTGGGTTTAAAATAGGCTGTGGGGTATAAACACAGAACAGGACTGTTCAAGTTATATAATAACATAGGCTTGCGACTCCCCAGGTCTTTTGTTGAGCTGTCACTTCATGTTAGTTACTTGGTGACACTGTTGATTTTATTCTGCTATGCAGAGAACCACTAAATGAGAATAATGGACCATGCTTTCAATTAAACTTCATATATCCTCGCATTCCTTAATAGCTGAATTGATGAAAAAATTCTATTTAAAGTGCAAACCTTAATTGCACTTCTATTTATTTATTGCAATTCTATTTTTTTAACTACATGCCTCCATAAGGTTGTAACTGTAATCCCAAAGGAAAGCATTTAATTCCATGATACTATTACAGCAAACTTTAATGTGATATTTTAAAATATTTGCTTATCAAACAAAAAAGAAATCAAGTTGTAAGGGAAGATGTGGTGGTGAATGTACTTCTGCTTAGCTCTCTCTTTTGAAAAAGATTATAATGAATAAACATTACTAACCATAGAGATTCATTTATTAGGGAAGAATGTGCAAAGGTTATTAAATAAGAATATGGAAGTGGGCTTGGCCAGGACAGGATGCTGCTCTTTGCCCATACACCAGTGGTGGGTGGGGGAGGGGCATCAGTTCTTCCCCTTCAACCTTCACAGGCCTTCCTCAGATTATTACTAACCCAGGGCAGAGGAAAGCAACTTTCTTATCCCCATAATCTTAATAAAGTATTTTTTACAGGCACAAATTTCTTGTGACTCTGTAAAACTTCAGATGGGGCCTCTTAACTCTTACTATATACATTCTTGTCTATAAAAAGAAGTATATTTATGAGACAACGTGCCATTGTAAAGGCTATTAACTAGTTTTGGTAGGCTTTCAGAGTTCAACACCTATTTCCCCTCACGTTTTTAATGTATTTTTAGATACCACCTTTCTTCAACTTTACTGTGGTTTGTGTCCCTCAAAAGTTCATGTGTTGGGAACTTGACTCCCAAAGCTGTGGTATTGGGGGGCAGGGATTAGTGGGAGAGGTTTGAGTCAGGGAGGCACTACCCTCCCCACCCCACCCCATCCCGTGGATTGATGCTCTTATTGTTACCAAAAGCTTGGCACTTGTCCTCAAGGCCACTTCAGAAAAACTAGAACAGGTGGCTTGAGAAGAAGAAAAGGGAAATGTAATTACTTTGCCAGCATAGGAGGAAAAATGGTTTACTATTCATCTCAAAAGACCAAATTTCATACACATAAGCAGAAACACAGGGCTTTTAAAGGGGAGTGGCTATTGTCATTCCACGGCAGTTAATGATTTTAATCTTCCATTCTCTGCTGAAGACAAAGCCATGACTTCTACCCACCTACCAGCCAGGCTCCAGGCCGCAATCTCCACCTCACACAGTTCAGCAGAAACATTTCCTGTAGCACAAAGAACAGACAGTCCTCTGCCCTCCTGACCACAGCCTGAGGCAGGGATGCAGGTCTCAGTTTCCAAGTAGAGTGGGGGAAATTTCGTAGAGACAGGAAACACTTTTGCATTTTTTCCAGACCATTCCCTCTGTTACATTCTCTTAGGAGTGGCTTTGTTATAAAAGGATAACTACGGCTCCCCTTTTTCTCTTACCCACTCTTTGCCTTTCCACCTCGGGATTAGGACAGAGCAGGGACTAGTCTAGGGGCCTCTGCAGCCAGATAACAATGGCTCTCCAAGGAAGCAGAGTCCAGAGGTGTTTTGGCTTCCTCTGAAAACTAAAAGATGGCACCTTAATATATCTATGTTTTCCAATTGTTTCTCAGAAACTCCCTCCCAAAATGCAGATAAGCGGGCAGAGGAATTGAATTCTGATGCTGTTCTTTGAACAAAATTTCCCCTCTGAGGGGTTTGGAAAGAATCACGCCCATCTTAACCTCCCTTTTCACCAATGCAAACTCCCTGGATGTCCCTGTGACCTGCAGGACCCATTTCAGGATATCATCCCACCTTTTGGGGCCAGGTCAGCATGTAATTTAGGCAATTTCTCCTGCCTAAAATATACCCCTGCCTTTTAAAACCTGGGCTTGTAAGCTGTTGGGGAGTTTGGGGCTTACACATTAGCCGACTGTATCCTTGCATGACACAACGCAAAGAAAATACCTTTTCTCCTGCTGCAACTCTTACTTTAGTCTCTGGTTTGCTGTGCTGGGAGAATGGATTAGTTTGGTTGGGTAATGTCAGTGGAAAAATCCAAGCACTAAAATAATTTAAAGAGGTTTATTCTGAGCTAAATGTGTGCAACCATGGCCTGGGGGTTAAGTTCCCAGGAGGTCTTAAGAAAATGTATCCACAGTGGCTGGATTATAGTTTGGTTTTATACATTCATAGGGACAGGAATTACAGGTAAAATTATAAATGTATAGAATGTATACATTGGTTGAGACTAAAAAGGTGGGGTATCTTGAAGCAGGGGTTTATAAGTCACAGGTACATTGTAGAGATTCTTTAATTAGCAATTGGTTGAAAGAGTTAAGCTTTATGTAAAGACTTAAAGCCAGTGGAAAGGAATGTCTAAGTTAAGATAAGGGTCTTTTAGGATTCTTGAGTTAAGATAAGGGGGATCTTCTGTCTTTCATATGATGCTTTGCTGGAACCAGTTTGGGAAGTAAATCACATTATACTGAGTTAAGAAAGCCCATTTATTGATATTTTATCATTTGTAGTTGTGACTCACCAGTCCTTGTAGAGAGGAATTTTGGCAAAAGAAAAGAACTCAAGTTCAGTATCAATAATAGGATGACACAGTAAGAAGGCCTTTATCAGACACCAGAACTTGGATCTTGGACTTCGCAGTCTCCAGAACTGAGCCAGTAAAGTTGTTCACTATATGCTGGCCATGGTGGCTCACATCTATAATCCCAGCACTCTGGGGGCCAAGGAGGGGTGGATCTTCTGAACTCAGGAGTTCAAGACCAGCCTGAGCAAGAGCAAGACCCCATTTCTAAAAATAGCCTGTGTTGTGGAGGGTGTCTGTAGTCCCAGCTACTTGGGAGGCTGAGGCAAGAGGATCACTTGAACCCAAGAGTTTGAGGTTGTTGTGAAGTATGACATCACGGTACTCAACCCCAGGGCACAGAGTGAGACCTTGTCTAAAAAAAGAAAAAAAAAAAAATTGTTTGTTCTCTATAAATTACCCAGTCCTGAGTGTTCCATTACAACAGCATAAAATAGACAAAAACAAAAAATTAGTACAAGAGAAATGGGACTGTTGCCATAAAAAATACCCCAAAATATGGAAGTGAAGTGACTTTGAACTAGGTAATGGGAAAAAGTAGAAAGAATTTGGAGGAGCAAGCTAGGCAAAGCCCATGTTGCTATGAATGGAGTGTGAAGGGGGAATGTGGTGAGGACTCAGAAGAGGAGAAGAACAGCAGAGAAAGTCTGCAACTTCCTAGATATTACTTAAATAGTTGTGACTAGACCATTAGTAGAAGTATGAACAATAGAGACCATTCTGAGGAAATCTCAGATAGAAATGAGGAATCTCTTACTGGAAATTGGAATAAAGGCTAACCTTGTTATAAAGTGGTAAAGATCTTGACTGAAATGTATCCATGCCCCACAGCTCTATGAAAGGCAGAGTTCACAAACAATAAACTAGGATATCTGGTAGAAGAAATTTCTAAGCAAGATATTGAAGGAGCTGCGTGACCTCTAACTACATAAAATAAAATGAGAGAGGGGCAGCACCTGTGGTTCAAAGGAGTAAGGCGCCAGCCCCATATGCTGGAGGTGATGGGTTCAAACCCAGCCCTGGCCAAAAAAACTGCAATAAATAAATAAATAAATGAGAGATGAGAGAAATAATTTGAAGACAAAACAAAATTAAAAGGGAAGTAGAACATCAAGATTTGGAAAATGTATAGGCTGACCACTTAAAGAATGAAAAATCAAGCAAAGGAGAGTGTGAGGGTGGAGCCAAGGGATGCTGTGAAAAAAAGGATTAGTATGGATAGAGGGAAGTCAGGTGCTATTTATCAAGACAATGGCAGAATGAACCTAAAGGCATTTCAGACATTTTCAAGATTGCCCCCACTGGAGACCCAGAGCTCTAGGAGGGCAGAATGGTTTGGGGAATGTGCCTGGGTACTCTTTGTCAGCTCCCTATAGTGGGTTACCTTAGAACTCTTCCCTACATTCTGGTATAGTCCCCCTTGGTTGCCCCAGTCATGGCTCAAGCAAGCCCAGGTATAGTTCATGCCACCTCTGCAGAGGATACAAACCAAAATTTTGTTGGCATTCCCATGTTGCTAATTCTACTGATACACAGAGTATGTGGGATGTGGAGGCATAGTTATCTTCACCTAGATTTCAAAGGATGTATCCTATAACTGGAGGACCTAGGCAGAAACCTGCTATAGGCTTTGAGTCATTGTAGAAAGTCCCTATTAGACAATACCCAGTGGAGCCATGGGAGTGGGGCTGCCCTTGAGCCCCCAGAACTATAGAGCTACCGGCTTGCAACACTGGCCTGGGAGAACTGCACACATGAGACTCCATCTAACCCAAGAGAACTAATGTAGGGGCTGAGCCAACCAAAGGCATAGGAGAGGTGCTTCCCTAGGGCCTGGAGGCCCAACTACCACCCCAGAATGTTCAGGAGGTAGACATGGAATTAAAGATTATTCTGGAGCCTTAAATTGAATGTTGTTCACTCCACTGAGTTTTGGACATAATTGAGACTAGTCACCTCTTTCTTCCTATTTCTCCCTTTATGAATGGAAATATCTATCTGATGTGTCTTATTTCACAGGCTCACAGCTAGAGGGGAATTTGCCTGAAAATGAATTGTACTTTGAGTCTCATCCATATTTGATCCAGAGGAGACTGTGGACATTGGGCTTTTGAGCTGATATTAGAAGTTGACCACCCAACAACTGCAACAAACTGGTCAACATATAGAGGTGACCAGAATAAGGAAGTAGGCCTACTGTACTGATATGTACATGTGATGTATGTCTAGTCTGTGAAAATTAGGTCAACTTAAGGAGGTGGTCAATGTAGGGAGATGGTCAATGTAGGGAGGTGGTCAAGTATGGAGGTTTACTGTATGTATATGTGTAATATATTTTATATATATACATACAGCATATGTGTATGTATTATGTATGTAGCATATGAGTAGAGGGGAATTAGAGAGATATGCAAATATTATATATAACACATAATATACTATATATATATGTGTATGTACATATTATATATGCAGTATAATTATACTATATCATATATGTAGCTTATATCACATATATGCTATACATATGGTATATATATGTAGCATACAGTATATATGTAACATATGGTATACTATATACTATATGTATAATATATATCTTATATAATATATACATATAATATGTATACATTAGAGAGAGACACAAAGATTATACATAATATATACAATATACTGTATGTACATGTATACATATAATATATATATAAAATCTTTATGTCTCTCTCCAACTCTCCTTCACTCAAAGATTTATCACTGTGCTAGGCAATACACTTTAATTATTTAGTCAGTACATGTTCATTTTGGAATCCCTCTGCTTACTTTTCTCAGCAACTACAAAGCACAGCCAACATAATTCCTATTTCCCTAAAGGGCATAAAAATGTAATTGACTTCATCATCCATTCCTTATGCACCTCATTCTTTTTGACTATAAAAATAAGTTGGAGAGGGAAAATATGGAAGAATTTTGTACATAGTGAGAATGCTGGATCTATCACAGGGCTTCTTTTATTATTATTAATAATAATTTAACTATTTCAGATGGCAAAAATATTGAGGGTGACAAAAGTAAGGATTAATCAAACTTTTCTACAAAAGGATGGGTAAACTGACGTATGCTCCAGACGTGGAATTTTATAGAGCAATCAAAATGAGTATCTCCAGCTAAACCGAGTAATGCACCATATTTTCTCTCTTCTACTATGTGCAAACTTTCTTAGATATCAGAAATCTTAGCTTGTCAGAATATTTTTTCTTTATTAGTGGCTTGCCAATTATTAAGATACTGCCTCTTACCTCCAAATTCACCTTCCACATCTGCTTTAGGATACAGAAAATGAGGCTCTTCAAATCACACTTGCGCTTTGCCAGCTGGCTCCGTGAAAAGCTTCATCAATAGGGGGCGCCAGAGGAGACTTCAGGGCTAGCCCCTGTCCACTCCCCGCAGGCAATCTTTCTTCAGGCAGTTCCTTCCTGCAGCAAAAGCTGAACCAGAGTGTAATTTTTCTATCCCTTCAGAACCAGTTTGATAACCCCGCCTCCCCAGACTTAGCCACCCCCTCATCGGAGGCCAGGGTCCCAGCCTAGGAAGCCCTTCCCCCGGGCTCAGAGGTTCCAGCACAATCTTGTCAGAGCCACCTCCTCAGAGGCCTGAGTTTCAGCCCCACAGGCCTCCTCTTCCAAGTTTGTCTCTTAGTTTCCTTTCGTTTTTGAGCCACAGGGGATGGCAGCGCCTTCCTCTCCTTTCTAACTCCATGAGGCCTTACTGTTGTTTTTTTTTTTTTTGCCCTTGCAGTAGACAACAACTTTATATCTGGTACAGGTACCTTAAATCTAATTCCTCTGGTCAAATAACTTGTGCAGCTTCTGACTGTTGCAGGTGAACACAAAATAATTGTGCTGCTTATAGTTCATGGGCTATTAGATTTGAAGCCTCAGAAGGTCACATACAACAAACTGTCATTTGCATAAGGTGGAAAACAAATTTAAAAACATATATTGATATACTTTGGGAGCACACGCATGCATACATACACATGTGCTTTCCTCGGGAAGGAGAAGTCCACACATGGGCGTGTTACCAGAATGTCCTAGTTCCCATAATTGGGTTCAGGCATTTACCATGTTATTATATAAATAATACCATAATAGCTACCCCATACATATGTACATGTGAGTATCTGTTCATGTATGCCTGCACACACACATCCAGAAAGGAAGAGAATGCACCGAACATTGATGAGACTATAAAAAGAACTCTGATTAATCTGGTTCTCTGAACATGAAATTAAAACAAAAAATTCTTTCCCTTTTTACTTAAAGTAAAGACTTGTCTTAATATAAAATACTCGACTCACTTTCTTTTCTTAAGCATACGGTTTGTTCCTGTGGAGAAGTCTGATGCCATCCCTGTTTTCTTTCCCTTAAAAGTGATTCGTCCTGATGCTTTTCTACATCTTTAAAGGATTCTAAATGGGATTTGTTCTACATCTTTAAAGAAAACTTTATCAAGGTGTGATTCGGTATTGATAGCTCAGTGTGCCTTCAATACTCTTTAATTATATTAAAATAGTGATTCTGTTGATTTCTTCTGGTTTTCTCGTTTGGAATTCCAATTTAGTACATATGAGTTTTGCTTTGTTTCGTGTCTATAGCTCTGATTTGTCTATGATCCTCTTAAAGTCTCTTCTGTTTTGTTTGTTTTTTTCTTATTTCTGTCCTCCATAGTGTTACTGTGGTCTCAATAGTATCCAACCTTCCTTGTGCGCTGATGTATTTTCTTGTGTTTGTAATGTTGTCCTTGGTTTCTTTCCTGGGGTCTGCCATTGCCTTCTGTTTTCTGTTCTTCCCTTCCCTGGTGTTTGTGTCTTGGTTTTCACATTTGGGATTCATTAACTTTTAAATCAATGATAGATTACTTCATTGTTGTCTGTTCTACTGCAACTTTTCCTAAAAACTTTGTCTATAGGAATATCTTGCTATTTTTCTCACTTTATTTTGTAGATGAATACAATGTATTTCTTTTTTAAATTTTTTTCTTTTGTTTTCTCATTTGTTTCTTTATATATACATATATATATTATTATTATTAAATTATAGCTGTGTGCATTAATGCGATCATAGGGCACCAGACACTGGTTTTATAGACCATTTGACACATTTTCATCACACTGGTTAACATACCCTTCCTGGCATTTTCTTAGTTATTGTGTTAAGACATTTATATTCTACATTTACTAAGTTTCACATGTACCTTTGTAAGATAAATGTTTTTATATTATTGTTGTGTTGCCCTGAACCAGCTTTCTGCAAGAGATCAGAGGTGGAGGGGTGGATGGGGCTGGCAGAGAGAGGGCCACCATAGCGTTCCTGGGTTAGCAACTCAAGAGTTCCACCTCTTCTATTAGTAGGGAAGAGGAAAGTTTTCTTTACACTTGATCTTAGCCAAAAGGCCGAGAAGCGATAGGAAAGTTTTCTTTAAATGTGATGCATTTGTTCAGCCAGATTTCCGTGCCTCTCTGAGCTTAACTAAATTCCAGATAGTTTCTCCAGTCAGCTCTACACTCCCCTGCTTCCTTCACCACTTAGTCCAACTAAGGGACAGAACTAGCCTTTGATGCTTCTAATTCTCATGCTCCTGGAGAGGGTATTTTATTGGTACATTTGGAGATACGCGAACTCTGGATCATCCACACATTTCTTCCCATTCTTCCCCGGCACTTCTAACCTCCTTGGTCTAACCTGCCTTTAGCAGTTTCCTTCTGAGCGAGTGCTTTTCGGGACATCTCTGAGGTATACCACTCCTGACTCTTCTGTACATCCCATTCTTGCCTGGTGTTCCCCATCTGGCTTCCTGGAAGGTTTTGCTAGCCTCAGCTGCTCTTACAGGTAAATGGAATCAGCAGATTTTCCTGTCTCCTAGTTTCACTGTAAACAATTCTTATGAGTCTTTACAAAGTTTTCTGCATTTTTCTGTATAGCTTTCAAGAGAATCTGAGGCAAGATTCAGAATTAGGTAGGTACCAGTTCCTACTAGAAGTCCTACAAATGTGTTAAAGAAAACAGACCAAAAAACCCTGCCATTGTATTCACTTCAAAATCTGTTTTCAGCCTTTTAAAAGAAAGATGTTGGCCTGAGCTTTGAGGCAGATGTTTTGACTGATTTGTGTGCACCCAGTCAACTGTTCTCTTGAGGGTTTGGGAGCAAGCTGGTACGACAGGAATTCAGTGCACATGGCCAAGTTGAATATTGAGGATGAATGGGCAAAGGCTTTCATGGAACCATACCTGCTGTGTGATTATCATAATTTCTTTTATTTTTAAATTTCAGATTAATGTGAGGGTACAAATGAGTAGGTTACAACGTTTGCGTTGTTTGGTATGGTCCCTGCTATGGTTGTGATTGTCACAATTTCTTGATTTTTTTTTTTCAATTAATGATGGTGAGAGAAGAAAAAGGGACAGAGGAAGAAAAAACATATGAGAACATTAAACCAGTGTAAAGGTAGAAGATGCCAAAAGAGACTGAGTTCTGAGCCAAAGAGGAGCCAGAGGAGGGAAAAAATCTCCCTCTGCCAAGAAAAGCAATTACGTAAAAGTTGGTTCAGAAATATAATTTCAGAGTTTTGCAATCTGAAGAAAAATTTCACCACAATTTTGGAAGCCATCGTAAGTCAAATTGCAATTGATAAGAAATTTTAATGTGAAGTGGTATGTTATTCATTTAGATCGTGCTAAATATGGGAGCTCTTGTATTTAGCTAGTTAGTCTCTTTTAAAAATATCCCATGACTATGAAAAAGGTTTAACTTTCTGGATTGTTAACTTCATCACATCTCTGGGTTATCCATAGCGAAATCATTGCATGACTATGCGTATCTGAATTACCATCTCTCTAGTGACAATGGCCAGAACTACAAGTCTCATGTTTTTCAGAAAGAACCAACCAGTCTCTCTGGCAACAGAAATGTCAGAAAGTCTGGAAAAACCTTCAGACCCAAAGGACCATAACTCCAGTGGCTGGATTTCAGACATCCTGACACAGAGCATATGGTATTGTTTTAGTCAAGATACTCTTTCCAGAATCCTTCAAACCACAGGTGGGTGACTGTCCATCACTTTCTGCCCCTAAGTCTGGCCCCAGGAACCCTGACGTCCCTGGCCAGATCAGCACACATTCCACAAACAGCTATAAATGGGAATCCATTCAACACAGGGAAATGCTGCTGAAATGGATCTCCCTCATCCTGGGATCTTATTCCACTTTGCAAACACTGCAGTGCTTGATTTTATTATAGGGATTATGACCTATGCTTTAAATAATGTAGCATCGACAATCCTCTGTTAATCCAATAATGATTCAACAACTGTTCTTTAGATCCTTTGATTTAGTGAAATGTAATGGGGTCGTTTTTAGATTCCTAAATTCCAACTACATTAATTGCTGTACTTAGAGTGCAGCTGTCGAGACTTTAATCCTTCTTTACAGCAGTGGTACTTAATTGAATTGAATTATATTAAATTATTCTGAATGTAATAGTGATTGTTCATTTGTTTGCACTGTAGTACTTTTTAAAAACTTTTTTTTTTTTCTTTTGAAAGCAATCCGACTTTCAGGTGCTGACGAAAGATTGCTTTGTGTTTTCTCATACGAACTTAAAATATAGGAAATAAACACACCGACGAGGCAAATGGTGACAGTTTCTAAACATTTTCCTTTGAGGGATGTTTGTTACTTTTGAATGGCAAGTGATACATTAATATGTGTGCTGCTCTCCAGTGGCATCCCTGATCATTTAAAATTAAATGGCATAAATATTGCTCTTTCTTTATAGGATGGAAACTGCACTGGCACATTGTGAATAGCAAGGTAGAGACAATGTGGAAAAATGGGGGAAACGACTAAAAAGTCAATGCTACTTAGATGACAAAAATCTAAGAGAACACAAGGGTGGTGCCTTTCTATTGTGACTGGGTAAACACTAAGGGTGACACATTTGCTGCAGCTCTGTGGCAGGGCTCCTGGGCACATCAGCTCCTCGGTCCCAGTCGCTCCTTCCCTGTACCTCACTGTCCAGCCCCTAGAGCAATGTTCCTGAGGCCACCTGCCTGACACACTCCAAGCATCCTCTGAAGAACGCAGGTCTAGGAGTTGTTTATGTTTAAACAGCTCTTTAGGCACTGTTACTACAGCTTGAGTCACATTCAGGGAGGGAAACCATCCCTGCCAACCTGGTCACCACTGACTGACCCAGGACTGTTGCCTGAGTCAGCATCACCATGGCACAGGTTGAACATTAGAGCAGCCAAAACTTCCACGGGCCTTTGTCCAAAGTCTGCCCTGTGAAGACACTCCTGGGGAACGCTAATGGACTGGCTCAGTCTTGTAAAGAAGGAGTTCCAGAGTATGTGGGGATGCAAGGTGTATCCCAAATCTTAAGGAGCAGTGGTTTTCAACCTTCCTAGTGCCGCAACCCTTTAATACAGTTCCTGTGAGTTGTGACCCACAGGTTGAGAACCACTGTTATAGAGAGAGACATGATTATTCTTCTCCCTGACACCGGCTCCCTAGCTGAGTGCTGAGGTATGTGTGACCAAGAGAGACTGTATTGCCAAAAGGAGATGACAGCCCATGCCACCTGATGTGCCCTTGAATCACAAACTCTTATTGGAAAAATAAGCCAGACATCTTCCCTTCTTGTCATCTTAAAAAGCCCTCCTTATACATCATAATCTGAACCCGGGTATCAGGCCCCTGTCCAGGTTCCATTTTCTCTCCTAGTCCAAAGAAAGTATAAGAAAGCAGAAAGAGGATAGACTGGACTCTATCTCAGGTCCTGCTGCTTAACAGGTAACAGCCATTCTCAAGTCTTCTCCGACCTTCAGATTCATAATCTCTAAAATGGGCATAACCAGTCCTCCCTGGCCTGCCATCAAAATCATTTAAAATACTGAGCACTTCTGTAAGCTCATGAAAAAATATTAACATTTCTTCCCTTAGCTAAACTGCAAGTGCCTCCAATACTGCTGTTTATTTTTATCCCCTGTGCTGTGTGATAATGTTTGGGATCCCCAGGCAAGTTTAGTAAATGCTTATTGTGTGTGTCACCACATTATAACTATGAGCCACAGAGGCCACTTGGGAATGTGGCACATTCAGAGAAGGAAAGTCCAACAGGAATTCAAACCTTCATTTGTATGTCTTGAAGAAGATAAATCTCAAAAGCAACTCTTGTTATAATTCTCCCCCTGTCATCTTGTTTAAAACCCCATCTCTCCCAGGCTGTCACCTCCTTTCCTTCCCTCTCCTGATCTTCTCCAACCATCTCTCTCTCTTTCTCTTCTCTTTCCTAACTCTGCTCCAAGCCTTTGCTCATCATCACCTTCCTCCACACTCCCCAAGGGCCAGACCCAACCCTGGGGAGCCTCTGGGAAAGAAAGTTCCACATGGCCTTCCACTGGTGTTTCATAGGAATGAGACTTTGATCCCTCGGTTCCATTTTCCTGACTCTGGCTCACAACTACTCAGAGGGCCTTCTTCTCAGGAGGAAAGGGACGGGAAACAAATGAGCAACAGCAAAGACTGAGCTTAATTTATTTGGCAGAGAGAAGAGCTGGGAATACTCACCTCTGTTTGTATTTCTATCCCATCCCGCATAGAATGATGGGATGAAAATAGGTAAGGCACGGCGATGCATCACATTCCTACTGGGAATCAGGCTCTAGCAGTGATGTGATAGCACTGAGCTACACTGTCCCCGTCCTTGAAGGCTCTGTGCCTTGGTGATTTGCCATAGTGTCTTATACATAGCCCAGCAAGTGCTGTGGGTGCTCCGGGGAAAGATGGTAATGAGGTGCGTTTGCAAGATCAATCCGGAAAGGAGACTCAGAGGACAGGAATTGCTCAGATCTCGGTGATTTCAGGATGTCTTCAGGGAGCTGGATGATTGCTTGTAACAATAAAGTTTTCTTTGAGGTAAAGAGAATCTGCCTTGTTGTTTAGCAAGCAGAAAGAGAAACTAATTTGACGGGACTAAAAGTCTACAAAAGTCTGCCATCTGGCCTTCTGTGATTTGGTAGGTGGAGAAATGTAAATGTTTTGGACCAAAAGCTGCTGAGCCATCATTTTGTTGTTGTTTTATTTCAATGAATTTTGTGGCTTTTTCATAGGTGGTGTTCAAATGGAAAAATTTGAGAATTAGAGAAGGAAGTGCTACGTGAACCATGGCCATGGCCTGAGCACCCGTCCTTTAGCATGACCACTGTTATAGACATGTCGGGTAAATTCAGTGAGAATTTGTAGAGGATTTACTTTATCCCCAGCATTATAGGAGAGCCTGAATAGTATTTTTCTTTATAGGTTGAGGACAGTAGTTCCTCTTAACAATACTCTAACCTGGTGGTTGAGAGAGTGAAAAAGGTTAAGGAAGGTAAAACCATAAGCACAGCACCTGATTCAAAGTAGGAGCTCAGTGAACATTTGGAGATAGATAATCAAACCAGAATGAACTAAGTAGGAGGGGGCAGTCTTGCTGCTGCCTAAGCCACACCATTGGTTTTATTTCTGAAATAAATCTTAGACTCCAGGAGTCAAGAGTCACCAGTTCTGAAGTGAGATCAGCTCCCGAGGCCACGTTATACAGTGCTTTAAAATGTAGGGCCTGCACTTCGGTTGTCTGGCCTGAATCCAGGACCCATCACTTATGACCTGGAGCAAATTATTTTACTCCTTCATCCATCCTTCACTTTCCTATAAATAGGTACAGCAACACAGACTACCTCATGAGATTGTTGAAAGCCTTTGGAATTTCTACCATCATCCAAAATCCCCTTCTATTTGGAGCAGTTGCAATCCTGCAATCCCACTCAATCTGTTTTCTTTTCATCCATCAGATCCAGACACTTCCATTCCAATTATTAAAGCCTTGAGCACCATGTTCACAGTCCTTTCCAGTCCCTTCTGCCATAATACTTTGTCCTTCATGCAGAGCTTTGAGCCACTAGCCTGGCCTCACAGGCCCTTGTCTCTCTTACTCAGGTGACATTGACCTCTACTCATATCAGCTATCCATTCCTGGGGTCACAACTTACATTTTTATTTCCTGGGTTTTTTTAAACTAAAACTTTAAATTCTGCGAGTGCTCCTCAGTCTGCAACACTTTATTCATCCCAAATTTTCTTTTTTTATTGTTTGGGATTCATTGAGGGTACAAAGAAATTAGGCCACACTGATTCCATTTGAAATTGAGGGTACAAAGAAATTAGGTTACACTGATTACATTTATAAGAGGGATAAAGTCCCTCTTATAATTGTGTCCCACCCACAAGAGGTGTGCCCTACACCATGTCCCTCATCCCCCCCTCCCTTCCCCTGCTCCCTCATTCCCCTACCCTACGCCTTATATTAGCTCATCTGCTGCCTTCATAGTAGAATTGAGTACATTGGATTCTTGCTTCTCCATTCTTGTGATGCTTTACTAAGAAGAATGTGTTCCACCTCCATCCAAGTTAATACAAAAGATGTAAAGTCTCATCCACATATTTTTATACCCTCATCCCACATCCCTTGATGTTTGACCTCTAAGATGCCTCCATTCTCTTCATGTCCTCCTGGTCGAGCATTCATTTATTCAACCTAAGATATTAAGCTCTGATTACATGTCAGGCATTGCTTCTGGTCCTAGGCTTACAAGGATGAACAACATGAATGATTCTCCAGTACTCAAAAGAATTTACATTACTAGCAAGGAAAGTAAAACAAACTAATAATAAAAATCAAGATAATTTTAGCTAACCATGTATGCCATGCAGAAAATAAAACACACTCATGTGGTGAAGAGAATGGTGAGGGCTAAGAGAGAAAAAGCAGCCAGCCATGAGCTTTGGGGAAAGAGTAATCCTGGAAGTGAGACCAGCAAGTGCAAAGGTTATGATGTGGAAGAGCTTCATGTGTCCTAGAAATAGAAGTAAAGCAAGATAATGTGTGTAATGTATGAGGAGGAGGAGGGTGGTATAAGAGGAGGAAGTGAGGTGACATCATGATTCAACCGATCAGTATCTGAAGATTCATCTTGAATAGTCTGTCTTCCCTGCCACCGAATCAACAAGTTCTGCCAGTGTTGCCCATGTTCCCATTATTTTCTCAAGTATATTCTTTCTACTCCATCCCTTACATCATCTTTCCAGTGGAGGATCTCATTATCGCTCATATGAACCCCTGTGAGAATCCCTGAAATGGCCTCTTGTCTTCAGTCTAACCTTCTCAAATCCAATCCTGATAGTCAACGGATCTATCTCAAATGAAAATTGATTCTGTTCTTTCCATCAGCTACAGGATATAAAATCTATCTTTCCTATCTCAATGGAAAGCTCTTCATAGACTGGTGGTGCAGAGTAATGATTTAAAATATGGGTTTTTAAATAAATGAATCAGAATTCTAGCCCTACACCTAACTTGTTGTGAGGTATTAGACAAATCATTTAATTGCTGTGCCCCAATTTTCTTTTCTGACAAATAGGGATAGAATAGTAGAGCTGTGATGGATAGACTGTAAGATTGCTCCCAACTGTTCTCACATCCTGGGTCTTCCATCTTGGTATAATCCACTCCCCTTGAATATAGACAAGACCTGTAACTTGCTTCTAACCAATAAAATATGGCAAAGATTATGGGCTAATACTGCCATTATTATGTTACATAAGATTGCAACATACTGTCTTGCTGGGAGACTTTCCTTTGCTTGCTTTGAAAAGACACCCTGCCAAGTTGAGAAGTCCCATGAGGCAAGGAAGTAAGGGGGAGCTCCAATGGACAGCCCAGCAAGAAACTAAAGACTTAGTCTAACAGCCAAGGAGCTGAATGTGAGCTCGGAAGTAAATCTTGCCCCAGGTCAGCCTCATATGAGTCTACAGCCTCAGTCAACATGTTGATTGAAGCCTCATAAGACTTGGAAAAAAAGGATCCGTATAAGCTGTGTTTGGACCCCTGACCTACAGAAAGTGAGGTAATAAATGTGTTGTTTTAAGTCACTAAAATTGTGGTAGTGTTGTTAGGCACCAATAAATAACATTCGTGTAGCACCTTCCCGTAGCTGGGATCGTTTGTGCTCACACAGTCTGCATGTGCTTCTCTTCCTTTCCCAGAGTCTCTTGCCATGAACTTGGGGAACTGTGATGTCTGCCCCATAGACTGAGCAGAAGTGCTTGGAGGCCACACACTGCAAGTGTCATGGCCACTAGATGGAAGTTGACTGCCTGACCCACATGGACTTTATGAGTTGGAAAATATATCTTGATTGTGCTAAGCTCCTGAGATTTGAGGGTTGGTGTATTGACTGTCCATTTAATACCTTGGTTGGCAAAGTAACCCTATAAGACTCATTATAAGACTAACCAAAATAATGTGCAAAAGAAAACAGCACATCATACAAACCAACCTCAGTACATGACAGTACCTTAATTTTATCCTGTCCTGTATGGTACTTCTAAGCTTTTTTGTAATTCCACAAATGCATCATATCATCACCTCATGCCAGTCCCTCCTCCTGAAATGCCTTGCCCCACCTTGTATACCCTTCAATATTTGGCTAAGGTAGCACCTTTCCTGGGCTAGGTGTGTCCCTTTTTGTTTCCATAGCAACATGTCTGTTCTTTCCCCAGTGCCATCCATATTGTACTCACCACCTCCCTGGACAGTTGGTGAGCACCCCAAAGGGAGCAGTCAGAGGGTCAGCCACACTTTACTTACTTGATAAATGTTTTTTGATTGACATCCTTATTACATACCTAGTTGAACTTCACTTAAAAAAACAATAAACAAAAAAATCTTTAAATTGTTTCCTTATAGGAAATTCCCATGGAAAACCTCCAGGTACTGTTCTTTGGAGAAGAGCTCTTTATTTATGTGAAAAGTATTAATTTCCCCTTACCTTCCATTGTTCTCTACTTTACTCCTCTTAATCTTTCTGTCATAATTTTAATTCCCGGCCCTTATAATCATCTTTCCAACCTCTCTCCTTATTTGTGAAATACAGAATTACACAGAGCACCATAGATGGGTCCATTCATGACCAGAGAGAAATGTCTGGCCTCAAAGTCTCTGCCCTGTCGTTTTGTTGTTGTTGTTCTTGAACTTGGTGTGTTCTCTTACAAAGGTACTTGTCTCTGAAGCCCCAGCATCTATCCATCTTAACATTTGTGTGTGTTCTTTTATCTCTTTCTTCTCTTAACTTCCCCACTTTGGGGGAAAACTGTTGAGAAAGAAGCTAATTTTGTCTCTGCCTTTTCTCTCATTGAGATATATGATTTGAACTGTCCATACCTAAATGGCACCTGATAATAATAAATAGATTCTCTTTTCTAGACCATTGTTGAAAAAGATTCAGCTAATCTGAGCTCAACCTCTTTATGTCTCAACCTATACCTCTAAAGCCCAGGCACAATGGTTATTGCTAACCCCTGTGTGCAACAGACAACGTCAGGCACTTGAAAAACAAGACTTGCAGAAAGAACCTTATGAGCTTACCAATGTGTTTGCTACAAATTCACAGACAGAAGTATAAGACAGCTACTCTGATTTCTTGGCTATATTTCCTTCTGGCCTTGGACACAGGAGTATTTCCCTCCCTACAATGCATTCATTTTCTTAGGCACTGTCCACATTAGCTGTGCATTTGTAATAGAGTTCTTTGTAGACAAGTCATGGCCAGTGACCAGGGAAGAGATGAAATATCTCTCATTTGGGAAATTGCTCTCTAGACATGATAAATGTTTCCCAAGTATCAGTTATTTCAAGAGCTCAGATGTATCTAAAAGCACCTACATCACACCTGGGAATTTAATAATGATACAATATTATCTTTAATAGTATTAACAAAAGCAATACCCTTAAATAGCACTCTCCAGTTTTCCAAGCATTTTCACATATGTCATTACATTAGCTGATTGCAGAAATCCTGCACTTAGGTATAGAGCGTAATTCCTAATTTAAGATGGGGAGTCAAAGAAGACTTCCTTGCATTTTCACAGCCAGAGTAATTAGCAGAGTTAGAACACCCAGTGTTCTATTTGGGTGCCCAGTACCCGAAGCCACTCTCTTTTCACACATTATGATTTCTTCATCATCTTTTCTGTAGTCACTAATAACCTTTATGTGTATGAGTCTTAAAAATGAAATCCTTTGCAAGTTGTATTTGATTTTATTGCTCTGGGTCCCAGCCACATAAACATCTGAGTAGTGATATACTATCCTCTCCAAGATCTCATTTAATTGTTATAAATGCCCTGTGAGTTATTATATCCTCTTTATTTAATGATAATAAAAGAGCAAACACTTAAATGGTGCCTTCAACTTGCCAGGCAATATTTTAAACACTTTACAGAACTGGAGTCATTTAATCTTCAAACAACCCTATGAAGTAGATACTATTTTTACTTTCTAGTTAAGAACACTGATCCACATAAAAGCTAAGTAACTTTCTGAAGGTTACACAGCAAGGAGGTACCACAGGAACAGTTTTAACCCCAGCTATCTGGTCCAGGAGCCATTAACTTAAACCCTGCTCTATGCCTTTCACAGCAGAGGCTAAATAATTTGGTCAAACCACTGGGAAGGGACGGTGTTAGGAATTGGGTTTGTACAAGGGTCTCTCTGACTGCAGACCTCACACCACCCTCTCTGTTCCAATTTCACCACACCACCCTATTGGACTACATCTTCCTGAGCGTGGGGATTTTTTCCAGATAGTTGGTAATGGAAACAGGTCCCTCAGACTATAATGCTAAAGATACAAGGGTGGGGGAAATACTCTTTTGCAGTATTATTGGAATAAACTTTGTTTTTCCTTTTAAAATTCCAAACATAATTGCCTTTAAAAATTGGTTAAATCTGGAAGGGGGCGGGAGTGTTCATCAGGCTGGCAGTGGTTGAGTGCAGATTGTTTGAATTTAATATATTTATAGAAGTTATGTCTGTCACCAGGCCTCTGGGAATACTTGCACTATTTAAAATATAAATTGGAAAAATATGCTGATGTAATTGTCTGCTTTAAAGAATCTTCCCCTAATCATAGTCTTAATTCCAATGTAAGAATTCCCAGTTGGCTCCCTCTCCCTGGGCAGAAGTTGGGATATACAGATGGAACTTAAAAGTTAGTTTATGCTTAGAAGGTCACAAGAAATGCTTTGTATCAACACAAAGTCATTTCAGATTAGAATTTCCCATCACCAGCCTCTCAATATTTCTGTTGGTAATAATAATTAATAATAATAAGGTTTATAGTTTGGAAAAAGGAGGGCTTTATTGCTCATAAAGGGTAACAGCCTATTGGGTGCCATTCCAACAGGCTAGATAGCAGAGCCCAGGCAAAAGCCAGGCCAAGGTGCTTTGAAATGACAAAAGAAACAAGATTTTATACTGAGCAGTGTGGTCAAATATAAATGGCCAACAAGCTATAGGAGGTGTCATGAATATTTATGAAAAGGGGAACTCCTGAGCCTCTGTAATGGTGTTTCATCTCTCCCATCCCCTTACAGCTCAGTTTGAAAGTGTTTCTGGAGTCCCTTTGGCCAAGAGGGGTCCTCAGTTAGCAGAGGGTTAGGATTTTATGTTTTGTAAGGCAACAGTCTCATCCAACTGTTGCCTTACTCCCTCCCTACCACCCAGGCACCTGTGGCTTTGCCAAGGCGGCTCCTTCCCAGCCATCTTCAGTAGCTCCTTGTGCCACCCCGAAGGCTATAAGACTCCGTTAGGATCTAGATCCAGCTGACTTGGCTGGCCTCCGATCTTCTCCCCCTCTCCCTCCTCATAAGCCCCAAACACCTACCGCGTTGCCTCTGCTCCATCCCTGCTGGCTTCCAGCAGGCGTTGCCACTCACCGCTGCACCTCTGCTCCTGCGCCCAAGAGCAGAGGCAGCGCCCAGGCAATGTGACCTGTTCTATTTCACGAAGCCAGTTATGCTTTCCTGGGAGCTGAGGAGTCCTTTCCATAGTGTCCTCACTGTTTGAGGTGCCCATTGTTTATATCCCCTCCCAACCCAAAGCTCTAGGAGAGCCAAGATTCGAGATAGCCGAGCTAGGCAGTCACACAAAAGGCAAGAAGTGGTGGTTTCCCTTCTTTCTCCTTCTGCAGTAAAAATAGTTAACCACAGTGCCTGCCTTTAGTAGATGATTATAAAATATTTTTATAGAAAGAATGTGAGTGTGGAGAGAAGGGACAGTTTTACACCATTGGTGGGACTGCAAACTAATACAGCCTCTTTGGAAAGTATGGGGAATCTTCAAAGAACTCAAATTAGATCTGCCATTTGATCCTGCTATCCCATTAGTAGGCATCCACCCAGAAGAAAAAAACTCGTAAGGTCATTTGTACTGGATTATTTATCACAGCTCAATTTACAATTGCCAAAATGTGGAAACAACATTAGTGCCCATCAACCCATGAATGGATTAATAAACTGTCATTCATATATATATACACACACACATTATGGAATATTATTTAGCCATAAAAGATGATGGCTTTAAATCTCTTGTATTATTAATCTGGATGGAATTGAAACACATTCTTCCTAGTGAAGTATTGCAAAAATGGAAAAGCAAGTATCCAATATACTCAATACTAATATGAAGCCAGTAGGTGATCAAATTCATGCCCACACAAGAGAAAAACTCAATTCAATTCATGTTGGGGGAGGTAGAGGGGAAGAGGAAGAGGGAATTGGTGTGCTCCCACCTAGTGGGCACAGTGTCAGGGTGTATGGTACACCTCCTGGGTGTGGCACACAGCTATACCAGGAACCTTACCTAACAAACACAAACACTGTAACCTAATCATTTGTACCCTCACTTTAACCTGAAAGAAAAAAAAAAAAGAATATGTTATGGCAGAAACTATTAGAGAGAAATATGAAACAATAAAGTATTATTTTTTTAATTTTCTAGACATATTTTCTTTTTGGAGAGGCCAAAGCCTGCTTAGGAAACAAGTATTCCTCTCAACATAGCAGCAATGTAAGCCTGTTAAAAGAGCAAGGTATCCCAAAGGTAACCTCTATGGTCACCGTACTTAGGGAATATGAAAATTTGTAGATAAAGGTACCTTTATTTACAAATACTCACTACAGAATTTTGCAAAATATTCTTATGTGTTGGCTACCTCTCCAACCTCACCCCCGCTTGTCTTACCCTTTTGCAGTCCACCCCAGCCACTCTGGCCTCTTCCATGTTTCTTCAACATGCTGGGCAGGATTCTCAGGGCCTTTGCTCATCCTACTCTCTGGAATACTCCTCTCCACACGGGCTATATGGGTCTTCCCCTCTCTCATTCACATCTTCTCTCATCATCATCTCAGTGAGGCCTTTCCTGGCTATCCTGTTTAAAATTATGCATACACACACTTCACCCCTTCTTCCATGCTCTTTCCCCCACAGCCTTTATTACCTTGCAGGGGTCCTCAAACCTTTTAAACAGGGGGCCAGTGCACTGTCCCTCAGACCACTGGAGGGCCAAACTATAGTTAAAAAAAAAAAAACAGTAACTATGAACAAATTCCTATGCACACTGCACATATCTTATTTTGAAGTAAAAAAACAAAACAGGAACAAATACAATCACACTGCCTCATGTGGCCCGCGGGCTGTAGTTTGAGGACCCCTGCAAGATACTATTTATTTATGTTGGATATTTTCCTCTACTTTTTCCCCACTACTATGAAAGTACTCTAAGGGCAGTGATTTTTTTTTCCCCATTTTTATTATATCCAGTATCCCTAGTCTTGAACAGTACTTGGGATGTAGCAAGTCACCTGTAGTTACATATTTATTGCAATAATGAATGAAGCAATCTACTGCTGAGATAGTAATTTCCTCTATTTCCCTAAAGAGGTTCCTTATCTCATTTATGGCCTTCTCTGACTACTGTAATCTCCCAATCACATTGACTAATGAGCCAAGTTTCTATTTTATTAAAATAAATGCTTTTTCTCTTTCCTGTGTCTAAACATTGTTACCTAATTTTATTGTTGGGATAATAATGGATGAAATAGAAGGCTGGAAATTTTTTACTGAAATTGTATAGAAAGTTATAAATTCAAGAACGGCCAAAAGGACCTAAAGCAGCATCAAGCTTCTAAGAGAACACTTTTATTCCTTAATTCTTTCAAAGAATATTTACTTAAAAACTATCAGATTCCAGGCTCGGTTCAGGAGCTAGAGTCACAGTAGTGAAGAAAACCTGCCCCTGTCCTCAGGGAGCTACAGCCCCAGACAACTAACCAGTAAGCATGTGATTCGTGTTGAGATAAATGCTGATAATATATGATGTCTGAGGATAGAATGATGGAATCTTTTTAAAACAGGGTGGTCACAAAAGGTAGAATAGGGAAAATGTGATCAGCAACCTAAAGAGAGTAAAGGAGAAAGTCGGTGATACTTAGGACAGAGCATTTTTTTTTTTTTTTTTTTTTTTTGCAAAAGAGCAGCAAGTACCATGTTCCTGAGACGGAAATAAACTTGGTGTATTTGCCAACCTCAACTCACTCCATGATAATAGCTTTGAGGTAGACACAAAAATGTAAGCAAATCTGTCCATGTTTAGGGTAGAAACAAGGAAAAGTCATGGAAGGTTTCCGGCCCTCACCTTTAAAACAGATGAAATCACCTTTCAGAAGGAGCGCTAGGACTCGCAGCATTGGGAGCACCTGCCAGCTTATGACAACGCAAATGCTTGGGCCTCTCTCCAGATTTGTTCAGTTAGACTTCTGGAGGTAGACCTTAAAAAATTGCATTTAAACAAGCTTTCCAAGTGGTTCGGATACACAAAGTTTGAGTAGTATTGGGAATAAATGTTCCCCAACATTTACCCTTGAATGTTTTTATGAAAATGAAGCAAAGGGGATGAACTAGATTGGGGTGGCCTCCATGGTGAGATGGTCAAGAGGGAAATACAGAAAGCACGACCAATTTGATTGCTATTACATTCCTCCACTCTCCCTCCTAAGGAGCATTCTTTACGTCACTTACTGCCAGGGCACTTTTAGTGGTATCCTTTTAGAAATCCTCTTTAAAAAGCACAAATTATGCAAAGATCTAATAATTCTTATGAGCAGCTTTAGAAAATGAAAAAAACTAAAGGGTCAGAGAAAGTGGTAGCTGTGGAATTAACTGGCCTGCTGAATAAACCAAGGCATACACCTATACCTTTCACATCTTAGTGTCGTGTTTTATTAATCTGGGTCTATCATGGTCCAGAGACATGATCAGTGCCTTAAAATGTTTTTGCAAAATTTTGCATGTGCATTCATTCTTAAGGGGAGAGGGTTAGTAGTTTTCTTAAAATATTAAAGAGAATCCACAACTCAAACAAAAACAAAAACAAAAAACCTCCACCTAAGAACTGTTTTATAAAAAGGGTAGTTATCCAATTCTGGCCAAATTACATATGACTCAAAAACCAACAAGACTGGCCTTCTTGCCACAGAGCTTCTCATCCTAAAGCCAGACATGGGGAAGAATTAGTTAGCTTCATGGGTGGTATTTTCCTTTGTATACACAATATACTCTTTTCTGCATTCATAACCTCATAAATAGCAATTTTATGCTTGTCGGTATTGTTTTGGTTTAAGAGGGTAGAGTTACAAATTCTGCTGGCCTTGTTCCAGACACCTCATCTTGCTTCTTCCACGGTGTCTGTTGATGACAACAGGCTTTAGATTCTTTTTTTTTTTTAAGAAACTACATAAGGACACACATATGCGCAAAATCTAAGTTACATTGGTCCTAAATCTCCTTTCTTCTTTTTCTTTGTATAGAAACCCCCCCCCTTAGTTATTTATTTATTTATTTATTTTTATTTCAGATTAATATAAGGGTATATACAATAGGCTTACATTGTTTCATTTGTTAGATAATGTCCAAGTTGCAGTTGAGCCTTTCACTAGGTGTGCCACATACTCCTACATTGTACCCAGTAGGTGAGAGCTTACCCCAGGCCCTCCCCCACCCCCCTTCTTGAATTTAAATGTGTTTTTATCTCCTGTGGGCAAGTAGTTGTTCATCTACTAGTTTCATATTAATACCCTGTTTAAATTTCATTGCTGATTCTGTATTCTTATTTTATTCACACGTGGCAGAGTTTTCATCCTAAAATACTGTCAACATCAGCCTTGGTGCTAGTATGAGGTCATTTAAGAAGTCTGTTTTAGGTACTAGAGTCAGGCCATCCTGAGAGGAAGTTTAGTGGGAAAATGAACATTTAAGTGGATGATCTACACTGTTGGTGGGTGTACCCAGGTGCCTGTCATTTAATGCCTTAGCTGTGAGTGGAGAGCGGGCATGAGGCAGCAGGGCCCCCCTCTTCCTGGGAGATGTTCAGGGAAAAACCTCCAGTTGCTTTCTTCCTGCTGAGTCAATATGTTTTTTGTCCTCTTAAAACAGCATGTTTTTCTCCTTCTTAGATGTTTTGCCAGAAGTCATGTATCTCTTTCCTTAGCTAGTTAATCTTTAGAAACTATGCAGAAAACTATGCAACCCTTCCCTTTTGTTTCTTACCTTTAACATATATTAATGATGTTATGCAATAGAAACCATCAACAAAATGAATTGTTTTTTATAAAGTTATTTACATTTTCCAATCATATTTTAAGACCAAAAAATATGTTTTTTGTCTATGCTACTGCCTCATAAACAACCCTGCTTAGATACTATAAGATAAAGCTGATTTTGTATTTTGGCACTGGCTACAGCTGTGACTGCTCCAGACCTCCCGATCCCATCCCATCTTTGTCTGTTGTATTTTTTCTCTAATTCTCCACTGTTCCCACTGTGGTTTGTTCTCTTTCATGCTGGTTCACCATAGCTGTGAAGATTTCATGCCAGGAAGTTGAGAATCCTTCTGTCAGATCCTTCCAGATTTCTGGGAAGAGAGACATAGTCAGGCTACTCCAGTGAATGAGCATTTATTGTGGGAATAGATGAAAAGAAGAAGGAAAAAAAATCTATGCTACATACACACATACTCTCTCATTTGTAATTGTGTGGCTGCAGTGGTAGGTCTAACCATCTACAGCCACTGGGGTGGGGGACAGCAAGAGGCAGGTGTGGATGTCCACTGTATCCCTGACTCAGCTTCTGGGTCTCTGGTCTCCTCACTCCTGCTTTATCTTTCTTTTGACCTTCTCATACTTGGTTCTCTCAAAGTCATGATTTGTATTTTCTGCCTTCACTCCTTGTATCTCTAGAGCTCTACTAGTTTACTAGCAGGCCATACTCTTCGCATGTCCATAATTCAAGCACTCCAAAGAGGGGATCTGATTGGTTTGACAACTCTCCTCTTGGATAGAATATTCCCATTGGGAAGAATTCTAGAAGCAGTCATTAGAGGGTCAGTCTTTGGGTCAGGAACCTCACTCCAATGTGAGTGAGTGTGGCTACATTATCAGAGATACATGATAAAGACCACCTGTGAATATGTTTATACTTCTAGGAAAAGAGTTTTGAGTATGGCAGCTATCTCGAAAGTGGGAGTATGTGCATGGCAAGCTGTGGGAGGTAGAATCGTGGCCCCCAAAGATGTCCATGTCCTAATCCACAGATTCTGAAAATATGTTATCTTACCTGACAAAGGGGACTTTGTAGGTTTGATCAGGGGAAGAATCTTGGGATGGGAAAATTATACTAGCTTATCTCAGGGGGCTCAGTATAAGTAGAAGGTCTTTAAAAGACAGAAGACAGAGACAGAAGGTCAGGGATGAGGGGGGTGATTTGAAGATTTTACATTGCTAGTATTGAAGACAGAGGAAGAAGCAATAAACTGAGGGGTGCAAGCAACTTCTAGAACAGTGGTTCTCAACCTTCCTAATGCCACGACCCTTTAATACAGTTCCTTAGGTTGTGGTCACCATAAGGGTTGCGGCATTAGGAAGGTTGAGAACCACTGTTCTAGAAGATGGAAAAGAAAAAAACCTTGAATTTAATCTGGTGAGACAGGGCCAGATTTCTGACCTCAAGAACAATGAGATAATAAATGTGTATTATCTTAAGCCATTAAGTCTGTGGTAATTTGTTACAGAAGCAATAGGAAAGTAATATACAGACCCTCAAAAACATTCTTCCCAGGAAACATTCCTGTTGATAAAAAGAAAAAAAGAAACTTCAAAGGGAATTATAGACCAAGACATCTTTATTCTATCCTGGGCATAGGTTTTTGGTGACTTTCCTACCTGTTGACACAGATTCTTCCATAGTCTACCCTCATCTGTTGGCTTGGCTCTTGACTAGTCAGGATGTCCCTTGAAGTTTGGGGCTGACACTGTCATTCCCACCTCCTACCCTCCTGCTTTTACAGAGATTTGGCACATAACCCAAACCTAGCCATAAATGTTGTCCCAGGGATACAGGTGAAACACAAACATGAGACTCCCCTGCAAAGCTGTAGGCAAAGATGTTCTCTCTAAGCAACTGGAATGTGCGTGTAGGACATTCTCAACCTTCCTACCTACCGTGGGTAATGAGCCAGCTGCAAAACAAAGAGAGTGAGAGCCCAAGTTCACCGTTTTAGCTCTTGGATTGAGCTATAACTGACATCTGTTCTATCCCTAGTCTTTCTAGTTAAATAAGTTATAGATTTCACCTGTCGACCATGTTGTTGGCTTTATTTTCAAAATATATCCAGAATAAGACTATTTATCACCTCGTGCTGCAGCTATCCATAATCGTCTCCTCCAGTCACAGCAGTGGACTATTACCTGCACTTCCTTCTCCCACCCTTGCCTCTGCCAAACCTGTTTTCAGCCCAGCAGCCATAATGATACTCCCCAAATATAACTCAGACTACTCCATGTACTCCCACTTTACTCAAGGGTATAAAGCCAACTCTTTGCCATGGTGCACAGGGCCTGTGCCTGGACTCTCCCCTCTCTTGATTCATATCTTCCAGATCTTTACTCAGTCACTGTCCCCCCAGTGACACCTCCCAGAGTCTATTTCATTCTGCCCCATGCTTTGGTTTTCCTCATAGCACTGCCACCATCTAACACCGCTCAATCTTATTCTTTTGTCTAAAGCCACTTGTCAGCCTTGGTACAAATTACAAAATAGACTTTTCCACCGTGCTAGCAAAGCAGCCCACTGGAACTCAATGGGCGGCCTTCACCTGTCCTCTGATCTGATCGCTTACCATTCCTTGGGTATTATGCAAATGTTGCAATGGATATGGCAGCCTTGTATCTTTTATCACCTGTTTCTTTCTCTAGAATGTGTCCTCCATGAGGTCAGTGATATTTTATTTCTGCATATTTGTTTCCTTCACTGGTATTTCCCCAGTATCTAGAACAGTGCCTGGAACATGGTGGAGGCTCAAAAAATGTTTGTTACAATTGCTACGTTTGTAATTTTTCTGTTTTGCTTGAGCTAGCCCAAATAGAATTCCTGTAACAACCAAAAGAACCCTCATATACCTCAGAAATGCTCAAATTTTTATCTTGAAAATCAGTAGTAGCAGAAATTGTTGTTCTTCTGGACAATTCATTTTGCCTTTGGGCATTTGTGCTTCTTTGAAAATAACTTTGGATGTGGAAATCCTATACATTTCTTTCTTACAAATTAGGCAATATGAAAGAAATTTAACTCTTTTTCCATAAGACAACTCCCGAAATACTGGAAGGCAGTTATTAGTACCCTTTCATCGTCTCTTTTCTTGATTAAATGCTCCCAATTTCTTCAGTATTTCTCAGGCAATGTGGTTTTAAGAAATCTCACTCTCCTTATTAACCTTCAAATGTCTCAGTTTGTGTTTTGTTGTTATTCCTCCAAAATTAGAGCTCAATGTAGTATTCTGAATAGGGTTTGGCCAGCATAGAGTAGGGCAGAATTCCCTGTTCTTTAAGATATTCTACTTTCATTAACATGATCTATGGTTGACTTCTGGAAAGTCAAAACATAATGTCAATTTATGTTGAGCTTACAGTTAGGTAAATCCCCAGCATTTCTGTTATGAGCTCTGTAGTTAAGCCATCCTACATCAAGCAATTGGACAGTTGACACTTGGGACCAAAATTGCCTGCACCCAATTTCTCAGGTGCTTAGGCCCAGCATCTGCCTCTATGCAGCTTTGTGTCAACTTTGGATTTTATTATTCTGTTATCTCTATACAAATCCCTTACTTTTCCTTCTTCGGGAATTCATATGACAAGTCTCTCTTATTCTTTCTGGGCTCCTACCTGATGTTTAAAACCCAGTGTCCTCCAGCCACTAGAACATACTTGGTTTCCTACCTTAATTCTATTTCCTGTTCTGGGAATGTGCCTACAGCAGTGTTTTTAAATCTTTTTTTTTTTTTTTTTTTAATCTCATAGCACACTTGAACGTATACTTAAACTTCCTCAGCACACTTAAATTATGTTGATAAAAAAAAAAGTAAAAAACATACAGTGCTTTGTATTTCTTTCAAAAATAATTCAATTAATGATCTTTAAAATTGTTCCTGGTACCCCTAAGATCCTCTCATGGCACACTGGTTGGAAATCACTGGCCCCAAGCCTCAGTCTTCTCCTGCCTCTGTGCCTCACTTTGATCTTTCCTGGCTATTGGAAGTTTCCTGCTAATCCTTCTCCTAATGAAAGAAGCCCTGGTCCTCAGTGGTAGACCATAAGATGCCAACACCTGCTTGCCAAGACCTCTGAACGTGAGCTAACCCCAATGTTCCATAACTGTATTCTGCCTCCTACTGGGGTACTCACTATTTCTACTGAGGACTATATTCAAAACCATAATCAGAAATCATTTTCTCTTTTATTTAGAATAAGCCAAGTTCATGAATAAGTGAAAAAGACAGAGAAGACCCAATCGGAAAGGAAGGAGAAGGATATATTGGGACCAACAGGGAAAACAGTTTCAAAGAGAAAATTGCCAACAATGCCAAATGTTGCAGAGAGGTCAAATTTGAGCCCTAAGAAAACACTAATGTGTTTGGTCTCTGTTATCTGCAGAATGAAGCATTCAATTCCTACCTTCAGTACATTAGGACACATTTCTGCACGTCTTGAATACCGATTTAAGGCTGTCATTTTTATGGAGTGGCTCTGTCCTTGGTGTGCAGCTACACTGACCTGTCCCAGATCATCACGTGCAGGTCTCCTGTAGCAGGTGAATGGGATAGAACACTAGAAATTACTACTGACCCTGGCTACCTCCAACTGACAGAATGAGTTTAGCTTCCATTGCTTGCAGAGGAAAGAAAAAAACTTAGACAGTCTTACTTCTTTTTCTATAGAATCAGGAAGGTCATGGGACTGTGAAACATGTAAAGGGGCCTCAGGACATTTTAGATCCACATACAGAGGAGAAGGCAAGGCAGGAGCTGCTAACTGCAGGTTCACCGTCACAGACTCTGGTCTCTGGAAGATGCCCCCAGAAACAACTGCTCCCAGCTGGGGTTTTCGGAGAATGGAGAGGAGATGTAGAGGATATTTATCACTATCTTGCTGGGAAGTATCTATTCTCTTCTTTTGATAGCAGAGTCTCACTCTGTGCCCTGGGTAGAGTGCCATAACTCAGGCCTCCTGAGAAGCTGGGACTGCAGGCGCCCAGCACCATGCCTGGCTAGTTATTTTTCTTTTCTTTTTTCTTCTTTTTTTTAAGTAGAGATGGATCTGGCTCTTGGCTCAGGCTGGAGGTCAAGTGATCCACCGGCCTCAGCTTTCCAGAATGTTAAGATTGCAGGTGTGAGCCTTCGCACCTGTCCCTTAGGTCTTTTAAATAAAAGTGCCCCTCTCTCACCTAGTCAAGGTGGGAAAGGGACTCAAACAGAACTATTTGAGTTTTCCCTGGGATTTTGAATCTTGGCTCCAGTGTTGTGAAACCTTTGCCCAGCTGCACGCTGGGGGCTGACCTGGCTCCTGCCCCTGTGGCTTCCTCTCTACCTCCTCGCTTCTTCCGAAAGTTTACCACTGTCCTACCAATATATTTCTTTCCTCAGCAATAGCGTTGGTTATTTCTTGCTGATGGATACCAACACCAATCCAGGAAGTGCACCAGCTCCTTTTTCATCTCTCCAGCCTCAATCTGCACTTCCCTTAAGAAGTCTGGAGAACACAGTCCGAGCACAGCCCGTCTTCTCCTCTGGTGTAAGGACGAAAGCACCTGCTCCTCCTCTGAGGCTGCTGCTCTGTGAGCCACTGCTCAAGTCTGTTTTTTTCACATGTTGTGCCTAAAGATGCATCAGAAAAGGGAAAACCTGAGAATTATTTGAATGTAAACTGACCTGAATTTGGTAATGAGACAAAATTAAACACACACATACTATCTACAAAGGCTGGTAATGAGGTAAGATTAGACCACGGGAGAACAAAAAAAAAATGTGTTCCAGAGAGAAATGTAGTGACAGATTTGCCAGAAACCCCCAGCTATAAAGAACACCTCACAATCACTTTTCTGGCCATCGCATAAACAGCCAAACTCTGATTGAATGCTGAGATATATTACATGACTTTCTTTTTGTATCAGAGTCAGATGTTATTTCTGTTTACAATTGTATTTGTTGGCAGACCTTATTAATTAGCACTGCCAAAGCCAATCACCTAAACCCAAATCTGATCAACTTACAGTCCCCAAATTGTGCTGGGTCCTTGGAAATGCTGTCTTTTCATACAAGCTTTCTGCTAACCTTAAATGGCATCTGTTTGATCAGCGAACACCCAGAGGGCATACCCAATTCTCAGGTTAATTAACACATGTGTGCTTCAGCTTCCAACAAATCTGTAAGCTTTGAGAAGATAGAGACCCTGGTGCTGTAAAAACAGCATAGACTGTGAAGCCAAATGGATGGATGTCAGTGGTCTGAGCTCCACACTCTGCCATTTGTGACCTATGTTGTTGCTGTACACCAGCCCAGTCAATGACACGGAGATACACTGCAGACGGAATGATTAATTAAGGGAAGACTTAGGCTCGCTCAGACCTACAGCAATTTTACATCTTTATTCACTGTATTATATATCCAAACTCATCAGATAAGAATAAGTAAGAATAAAGAACAAAAGCATTTAAAAAAAGCTATAAAAAAGTTTCTTTTCAGCATAAATGTTGCAAAGCACATACACATCATTTCTAAGTCTGGAGCATATAACTTAGAGATAAACTACAAGGACACCAGGCTGTCTGTTTCTGTTTGCCCACCTCCCTAACAGGTTAAATGAAACTTTTGTGTCATTTGAAGTTAGGAAATGAAGAGCAACAGTTTACCTCCAGACAGGTGCTAAATCTCCAGCTAGGACTTGGCAGGGACCTCAGGGAATCATATCTCAAGGCCTTTTCAGCTAGCAGGGAGGAATTAACCCCTGTGTCTCTGCTGCTTTAGCAAGCAGGGAGGAATTAACCCCCAAGTCTCACTTATAGCCCAGAATCGAATTTTCCCCTGTCTTAGGTTCTCGTACCACAAGGAGCACATATGAGACAAAGCCTCCTTTCTGGGGTGCAGAAAACTGTGCCCCTTCACTACATAAACTCAGGTAACTAGGTACCTAACCATATGCACCTCTATTTCTTCATCAGAAAATCAAAAAGACAACCACTACCTGGTTATCAAATATGTTACTATATGTTAGTTCCCATCCTTATTTCTCCTGTTTCTTTTTCATAATGCCTTCTGCAACATTCTTTATACAGTGAACATTAGGTAAATAGCAAGCATCATCCATTCAACAAATATTAATTGAATACTAAGTGCCTGTAGATATGACCAGACAACTTTAAGGAACCAAGGTGGACTTTATGGAACCAATAAAGCTCTTAGGGAAAAAAATGGCCTGGTAACTGGATGTAAGGGTTTCCCAGCCTTATAGATTGGATAAGGAAGGCCCAGGTGGTGGGGAGGGCACCAGCTCAGTGGGTAGGGCGCCAGCCATGTACACCCAGGCTGGTGGGTTCAAACCGGCCCAGGGTCCAGCTAAACAATGACAGCTGTAAGAAAAAAAAGAAAAATCATAGCTGGGTGTTGTGGAGGGCACCTGTAGTCCAAGCTACTTGGGAGGCTGAGGCAAAGGAATCGCTGAAGCCCGAGTTGGAGGTTATTGTGAACTGTGACACCATGGCACTCTACCAAGGGTGACATAGTGAAACTCTGTCTCAAAAAAAAAAAAAAAAAAAAAGGAAGGCCCAGGAACATTAAAAATATTTTGAGGACCTCAATAAAGAGGGGAATTCACTGAAATTTATAGGTATTGCAGGTCAAGTCTGATAGCAAGTCACTGCTGGCACTCCTTATTAAAAATTTGGCTGGCACTCCTTATTAAAAATTCTAGCAAAGCAGACATAAAAACAACCTATACAATCACTACTGTTGCTGCAATTATGTAAGTTATTAGGCCGGGTTTAATAAGACTGGTCCAATTTTGCAAACAAATTGGTCTTACTGTGATTATCTTTGGTAGATATAGGGGAAGCTGTGGGGGAAAAAAAAACTTGTGTTTCAGTGGAAAACCACAGTGAATCCATTATCAAACTCTAATCCTGTTCATTGTCTTTGAGATTTGTTAATCTGCAAACTTCTCCCTTCCTGAAGCCCTGCAATCTAGAGATAAACGACTTGATATGAATTTCAGGGAACAACACTCCTGGCTTCAGGTGGTTGGGCCACTCGGGGAGTTCACTGAAATGCCCGATGCAACACCCAGAGACATTCAAACTGCAAACCAGGAAACTAGGCTAACAATACAGATCTAGAAATTTTCTCAAGTAACTCCCTTTGAGACCCAGAGAGCGCTGATAGTTTGTTCTAACCATTGCCCTTTATTTGTATTCATTTATTTGTTTGTTTTAGTTGTTTTGGTTCATGGGAGCTTTGACTGAGGAGCATATTCCAGTCATTTAGTATCATGCTTCTGAGTGTCATCACCCTCCTGAGTGTCATCATGCTCCTGAGTGTCCTCATGCTTCTGAGTGTCCTCACGCTTCTGAGTGTCATCACTGTAATCTCCCTGGTGCCTTATCTTCTCTCAAGGGTCTCAAGTACATGTTCACAGGCATCAGTGGTGTACCAGATGGTCTCACTGCAATTACAGTGACAAAAACAAGATAAACAACAAAAATAATATTCCTTCAATGAGCCTGATATGTATTATGAGTTCCACACCAAGACAGAGACAAACCAACTATAATGGTAACAGGTAACAGAGAGTGGTACTTTTGTCGAAGTTTCGGTCCATCTCTCATAAATGAGGCTGATTCAAAGAGGGGAATTGCTTTTTGTTTTGTTTGTTTGTTTTTTTGAGACAGAGCCTCAAGCTGTTGCCCTGGGTAGACTGCTATGGCATCACAGCTCACAGCTCACAGCAACCTCCAACTCCTGGGCTCAAGCAATTCTCCTGCCTTCGCCTCCCAAGTAGCTGGGACTACAGGCGCCCACCACAATGCCTGGCTATTTTTTGGTTGTAGTTGTCATTGTTGTTTGGCAGGCCTGGGTTTGAACCCCACCAGCTCATGTGTATGTGGCTGGCACCTTAGCCGCTTGAGCCACAGGCGCTGAGCCGGGAATTGCTTTTTTCAAAACATTTATTGGGAAGACATTAAATGGCTAAAATGGCTCAAGGACCTTAGGTTCTTACATAAGCAAACTAACGCCCAATATAACAATAAAATGAAACTTAAACTTAGCCAATTAGAAACCGCTAACAAATCTCTAACTAGGGACTCAAATAAGGCAAACACCTAGCTGTAGCCAATCAAATAATTTCTTTACTCTGTGTCTAAGTTTAGCTGGAGAAGCCCACTGTTCACACTGGGAAGCAGGGATCTCCTAACCTTTTCTGGTTCTGAGTGCGGCCCAATTCATGAATCATTCTTTGCTCACATAAACTTTATTAAATTTAATTTGTCTAGTGTTTTTCTTTTAATATCTATAGCTGCAATGCAAGTGCAGATAAAGAACAATGTGAAATTTAGAGAGATTACAGAAGAAATAGGACTTTAATTTGGTCTCTAAGGACAATTGAAATAAGATTTGGTAAGTGAGGAAGGGGGAAAAGGCCTTTCAGAAACAAAGCATGACTCATGTGTTACAGCTTATGTGAAAGAGTAGGGGAAAGCAATCAGGATGAAGTAGGCCTTATGGAATGGTGAGGAAATTGTGAATAATAAAATGAGAAAATTATTGGGTACAGATTATGAGAACTCTAAGAAATAGGGAATCTATTTTTTTAATAGTGAATAAAGAAACAATATAGGTTCTTAACCAAGGAAGGGATGCAAGAATGAATTTTGAAAGATTAATATTTGCAATGGTTTGAAGAAACTGATCATAGAAATGTTGCCTGGGAAGTTACCAAAGGAGCTCTGAGATAAGGTGCTGCAGTAGCAGATTAGATAGCAATCATTGATTTTTTTTGTAACAGATTGGATATACAAACTCTATTATTTCAACAAAGAGAAATTCAGAAATTCAAAAATAACATCATGTTTTCTTTAAAGAAAGGGATACAACTGGAATCTTTAAGATGGAATGGCATGGAGCCAGTCTGGTTTGGGTTGATGAGAGTAACAAAGTTCCTTTTGACATGCTGAATTCTAGGAAATGGCAGCGCTTCTGAGAGGAAATGGTCAATATAGAACTGGAATTACCACCCTGAATTTCAGGTAAAATCTGAAGGTTTTGGTAAGCCAAAATTGTGTTGATAGTTTTATTTAACAAAAATGTGTTGAGTCTTTGCTAAATGGAAAGGCTTGGACTAGACATTCTGTCGATGCAAGGAAGGATACAATCTCTATCTTTCATCTGCTTCCCTTCACTTGGGGGCATGTGACAAAAATACACATTACTAAAATGCAAATCAGTCGTGGATGTGGAGAGAAGGGAACACTTTCACACTGCTGCTGGGACTGCAAAGTAGTACAACTTTTTTGGAAAGAAGTATGGAGAATTCTCAAAGAATTCAAATGAGTCCTCCCATTTGATCCTGCAATCCCATTACTGGGCATCTACCTAGAGGAAAAAAAAAATATTTTATCATAAGGACATTTGTACTAGACTGTTTATCACAGCTCTATTTACAATTGCCAAAATGTGGAAACAACCTAAATGCCCACCAACCCAGGAAAGGATTAAATGGATTAACAAACTACGTACATGAATACCATACAATACTATTCAGCCATTAAAAGAGATGGAGACTTTACATCTTTTTGTATTAACATGGATTGAGGTAAATCAGTAAAGCATCTTAGTAAAGCATCACAAGAATGGAGAAGCCCTATGTCCAGTCGTATGTGGGACATTTCCAGTCCCCTACTGTAAGCGGAGGTGTCTCAGTCACTTTCTTCTTCCTCTAGTTCCTGGTTCAGGTAAGATGTTTACATATTGACTAATTCCACAGGTGTTGAATACATATTTGTTGTTTGAATAAAATTTCTGTACAGCAAAAAAAAAAAAAAAATGAAAAGAATGGAGAAGCAAGAATTCAATGTACTCAATTCTAATATAAAGGCAATAGATGACCTTATATATGTGGGGGGTAGGTGAATGAGGGAGTGGGGAGAGGGAAGCAAGGGGTTAGGGGGCACAGTGTTTGGCACACCTCTTGGGAATGGGACACAATTATAAGATGGACTTTATCAAACAAATGCAATCAGTGTAACCTAATTCTTTGTATCAATGAATCTCAAACAATTAAAAAAAAAAAATTAGGTGGCGCCCATAGCTTAGTGGGTAGGGCACCAGCCACATACCCATACCAGTGGGTAAGGCTGGCTGGTTCAAACCCAGCCCTGGCCAGCTAAAACAACAATAACAACTGCAACAACAACAAAAATAGCCAAGCATTGTGGCGGGCACCTGTAGTCCCAGCTACTTGGGGGGCTGAGGCAAGAGAATCACTTAAGCCCAAGAGTTGGAGGTTGCTGTGAGCTGTGATGCCACAGCACTCTACCCAGGGTGACAGCTTGAGACTCTGTCTCTAAAAAAAATACAAATCAGTCTATAACCTGTTTGTGTTTCTTAATATCTTCTAACTGAGATGTGGGATTCTACATTAAAGACAATGTGAGAAAGTGTTGCTAAATAGTATGGGACCTCAAAATGTTTTTGCTGGTTGCCATGAGAACCAAGCTTGGCATTTCCTAGAGTAGTGTGCACTCAAGAATCTCTTAGCTTGGGCATTTTGAGGTAGCCTCTGTTTGGCTCCAACAGCTTCTTAGATTTGCTATAATCTTTCACAACATGGACCTATGTGTATAAACTTGTCAGATAAAGATAGCTTCCATTTATGAAGCTTGTAATTTTTAGAATTAAATACTCAGTGTACATTATCTCTTTTAATTCTTGGAACAACCCACACAAAGCAAGTCTCAAAGTGATAAGCAAATAGATTTAGATTATACAGTTAACCTTTCATGAATGAATAGGTGGACATTCATTCAATAGATATTTAATCAAGAACCAACTTCCTTCTGGGTACTGACTAGGCCCTAGAGATAGACAGTGCCAGGCCCGCACAGCACGTATTCTGTGAAGAAAGGCAGTGAATACACTAACCACAGTATAGTGTTATGCTTGTTATCACAGCACAGGGAGCTACAAGGGTATGTGTCAGGGCAGCGGTTCTCAAACTGTGGGCCATGACCCACAGGAACTGTATTAAAGGCCACGGCATTAAGAAGGTTGAGAACCACTGTGTTAGGGGGAATCTAATCTGGTAGGCAGGGAAAGTGGTAATAGTTTAGCTAAAAGGGAATAGAAATTATTCCAGGAAAATAAACTGAAGCATATGTCTGCAAGACTGCAAGTGAGAGGGGAGCTGGCTGATTAAAGGAAATGGAAAAATTGTGTGTGTCTGAATCATGGTATTGGCGAGAGAGAGTAGGCGAACTCAGCCAGCTGCTCACTGAGCCAGGTTAAGAACTCAGGCCCTTGGACACCAGTGCCACTCTGAACACCTATCCCCAAAGCCTGTAGGAGTTTATTAAGAATCCAGATTACACTGCCTTTTTCAGGTGTCCCAAAAGCCAGAATGAAATGGATTTCTCTCATTGGGATGCTATTGTGGTTCTACTGCACAGGTCTGTAATTTTGAATAGCAAGAGTGAAGTTTTGAATATTGCCAATTCTGGAAGTTAAGATTTTCCATAAACAATGCATTGATTCAGAGAAGTGAATTCCAGTGGGTTATAAGGGAATCCAGAGGGAAAACGCCTGGTGGTTTTTCAAGTTGTTGATCATTTGAAACAACTTGCTGTCAACGTTTCCTTACGAATGACTGTTTTAAGATTAACGTTTTAGTTTATATTACTGCTCTGGGGAAATTATTCTTGCTTTTAGAAGCAGCCCCTTTGAGAACTGACACTGTGTATCAGTAAGAGGATCATATTCAGCCATGCAGGTGTCTTTCATCTGGAGAGAAGGTTTAATTTCTGATGATAATCTGATACTTTTACAAGCAATCTTTTTTTACCTGAAAAGTAAAAAGCGTACTTACCATATAGAATTGTAGTATGTGTTACCATGAAAAAAATGATTAAAATAATGTTAGTAGAGGATACCAGCGTATTTTCCAGAACATTCAAGATTGAATCTTTATTTTCCCCTGATAGTAAGTGAATAAAACTAATGCTACAAATTCTCAAGGCAACTGTGGGGAAGACCAGGAAAGTTCAGTCATTAATCATATTGTGAAACTAGACACAGCAGAAAAGGAATTGAAACAAAACTCACTGAACCAAAAATAATCCACATATTGGGAAATATAGATTTGCCTAGTCAGATGTGAGATTGAAGTGATACTTGTTTTTCTGAGCTGTGTCCTAACCTAAAATAGATAGCAGTGGTGAACAAAATATTATACATTTTCTTTCTGGATCAGTAACTTGGGAATTAAAGGAATATGTTTCATGTATTAGAAGCACTTGTCATGAAATTTATATAATTAGAGTATAAAGTGTAGCGATCATTCACATTGGCATAATTAAATACTATATTATGAGGATTAAATAAAGGCAAAGATTTATACCCTGAGGGTCTGTAATGTATAAAATAAAATGATAGATCTAACCTGAGGTTATTGGAATAACAAAACACAGGCTAAATGGATATTTAGAAAATAATTCTTTAATTAATCTTTAATCTAAAAGATTTCCATCCATCAGCTCTAGAAATTTTATCTTTAAAATTTCTTTTATTTGCTATTCAGGATTTCTAGTAAAAAGTTTGGTTCACGATAGAAACATCATAAATGTAGAAGAGCTTGATAAATTTGGGGCTTATCACAAGTAGATTTCCTTTGTCACTCCTGATAGTTGCAGAAGTTTTAAGGGAATCTAGACCGAGACCTAGTGGCTTTGTTTGCCCATCTGTGATAGTCCCTAAGACTCTTTCCCTTTTCCTTTCATTTAGCCCTTCTCCAATTCCTTCTCCACATCTGCCCAGAAGTATTTGCAGGCTCAAGCCCTGGGTAAGGATACACATGTCCCATTCTGGAGGGCAGCCACCACACTCTCCCTGGCATCCCCCCTGCGGTTTGGTTCCACGCACATCTCTGGGACTGCTCTTCTCAGATTCTGTAATGCCGTGTCCTGGCTCAGTCTTCACTCTTCGCTTCCTCCCCTCTTGAGTTTCACCAGGGTTGGGTCCTCCAGCATGGCTGGATGCCACTACACCTTTCTTGTATTCATTTAGCAAAGGGGATTGACAACATCAGACGTGCTTTTGGAAAGATCACTCTGGGCGTGGAGAGAGATTCAGAGGACTTACACATCTGTGGCCATTGAGGGAGCTCCAGTGGGAGGGGATGGCGACTTGAAGCACAGCAGTGGACAGGGAGTGAAATAAATGGTTTCACAGCCCCTTGAAGGGGTACGTATCCCCCTTTCCTACCTGAGCACGAATTTCCATACTTTCAGGAAACATCTCTACAGATGGTTGACTGGCTAATGTCGTTGAGAAACTTGAGGAAAGGATTTAAACCCTCCATGCCTCTGTTTCTTTTAAAGTGAGCCCCTCTAATGTGAATTGCTTCGTGGGATTATTTTAAGGCTTAACTGAGATATGCTTTAAAAAAGTATTGGGCACAGTGAATGTTAGTCACTGTACCACTGCTGAGTCCACAGTTGAGTCTGTCTTAATCCACAATTCTGAACATTCTGCTTTTTATGCCTTCATCTATATTTACTCTATATTAATTCATGTTCATGAAACAGAAGTAATTTGAGAGCTAGAAGAACTCTCAGGAATCATCTTGTCTAATGCCATTACTTACAGATTTAGAAAGGCAGGCACCGTGCTAGGGAGGTGACTTGTTCCTGCTAGTTTATTAGTACTGGAGCCAGAACTAGCACCAGTGTCCCCATCTCCCTGGGCTATGCTGTATGTTCATTGTATCTGCTCAACTAAAATTTAAGCCACAGGAAGTCACAACTCCTTTTCTGGCGATTTCCCATTGCTTAAAAGGAAACTTTGGACAGCCACATGTAAAAGACTGGAACAGAATCCACACTCACAAAAATTAATTCACTGTGGATAAAAGACTTAAGGTGTGAAACTATGAAAATTCTAGAAGAAAATATTGGGAAAACTCTTGTAGATATCACCTTAGGGAAAGAATCTATGAAGAAGACGCCAAAAGCACTCACGGCAACAACAAAAATAAACAAACAGGATGTAATCAAACTAAAAAGTGTCTTCACAGCTAAGGACACAATAGAGTAAAATAGTCAACCTACAGAATGGGAGAAATATTTGCATGCTATACATCCTATAAAGGACTGAAAACCAGAATCTACAAAGAACTCAAGCAAATTAGTAAGAAAAAAGTCAAAAAAAAAAAAGAACCATTAAAAACTGGGCAAAGGACAGCTCAGTGCCCGTAGTACAGTGGTTATGGTGCCAGCCACATGTGCCGGCTGGTGGGTTCAAACCCGGCCCAGGCCAACTAAACAATGACAACGGCAACAGAAAAATAACTGGACATTGTGATAGGCACCTGTAGTCCCAGCTACTTGGGAAGCTGAGGCAAGAGAATCACTTAAGCCCAAGAGTTTGAGGTTGCTGTGAGCTGTGACACCATAGCTCTCTATTGAGGGCAACATAGTGAAACTCTGTCTCCAAAAAAAACAACCTGGGCAAAGGACAGGAACAGAAACAAACTTCTTTCTTTCTTTCACTAGGAACAGAAACAAACTTTTCTTTCTTCCATTCTTCCTTCCTTCCTTCTTTCTCTCCCCCACCCTTTTTTTTTGAGACGGAGTTCACTCTACCACCTTGGGTAGACTGGCCTGGTGTCACAGCTCACAACAAACCCCAACTCTCCTCTGACTCAAGCCATCCTCTTGCTACAAGCCTCCTGAGTACTTAGGACTATAGGCACCCACCACGACACCCAGCTAGTTTTTCTTTTTTTTTTTTAATAGAGACAGGGTCTCACTCTTGCTCAGGCTGGTTTCACACTCCTGAGCACAAGTAATCTTCGCACCTTGGTCTCCCAAGTTTCTATTAAGCCTGGCCTTAATAGAAACTTTTGAATAAAGTTAGCCAAATGGCCAAAAAACACATGAAAAATTACTCAACATCTCTAATCCTCAGGGAAATGCAAATCAAAACCACAATGAGATATTACCTAACTTCAGTGAGAATGGCTTTTATCAGAAAGTCCTAAAACAACAGGTGTTGGCATGGAGGCAGAGAGATGGGAACACTTATACACTGTTAGTGGGACCACAAACTAGTACAATCTCTGTGGAAAGTAGTATGAAGATATCTCAAACAACTAAAAGTAGACCTACCACTTGATCCAGGTATTTACTCGAAAGAGAAAAAAATACACTTTATAAAAAAGATATTGGTACTTGCAAGTTTACAGCAGCACAATCACAATTGCAAAGATGTGGAAACAACCCAAGTGCCCATTAATACACGAGTGGATTAATAAAGTGTGGTACGTGTACACCAAGGAGTACTATTTAGCCATGAAAAGGGTGGTTTAGTATCTTTTTTAACAACCTGGATGGAACTGGGAACCATTATTATGGGTAAAAAATCTCAGAAATGGAAAAACACCACATGTACTCGATACTAAATTGGAACTAGTCGATCAACACTTATGTGCACATATGGAAGTATAATTCAACAGAATTCAAGTGGGTGTGAGGGCAGAGGAGGGGTTGGGTAAATTCACACCTACCTGGTACAATGCACATATTCTGAGTGAAGGGCACACTTAGAACTTTAAGTTTAAATGTATAAAACCAAAGTATATAAGAAAAATGTGTATACCCCTGTAATATTCTGAAGAAAAAAAAAAAATTTTTTTTTTTTTGAGACAGAGCTTCAAGCTGTCACCCTGGGTAGAGTGCCATGGCATCACAGCTCACAGCAACCTCCAACTCCTGGGCTCAAGCGATTCTCCTGCCTCCACCTCCCAAGTAGCTGGGACTACAGGTGCCCGCCACAACACCTGGCTATTTTTGGGTTGCAGCCATCATTGTTGTTTGGCGGGCCCGGGCTGGATTCGAACCCGCCAGCTCAGGTGTATGTGGCTGGCACCTTAGTCGCTTGAGCCACAAGCACCGAGCCTGAAAAAAATTTTTTAAAAAGGAAGTTTTGCACCAAAATGCCCGATGCTATATTGGTAAGGTCAAAATGATATCTGGTACTTTCTTAGAAATTATATAAAATGGATTTAGGGGCTAAACCATTTTCAGTTCATGCTCATATAATGACAGATTTAAACATCTTACATAATTGATGGTCTATCTGATGATTATCTTACCAGGAGTTCAAAGTCTTTTTGAAATAATGATTTACCATTCAGTATCAAACTATTTCTTGGGTAATTTTGAGAGCTGTGATAATATGGTTAGGGTACCACTGGGTTTGTTCATCTGAGTACTGAAATTGGTTCTTCCTATTTACTGGGACGACATGAAAGAATCAAGTTCATTTGTCTCTTCAGTTCTTAGTCCTCCTGTGAAACTGATGTCATCACAAAACACATAAGTGAGGATCCCACTGCACAGGCAGAGAGGCTATCTCCAAATATGTTTAAACTGTTCAGGTTCCCACAATGTGACAGGGTATTGTTGCAGAAGGAACAGTGGAGATTTCTTCCTTCTGGAATACTTCCATTTTTTTTTTAATCTTACATAATGTATTCTCTTCTTTGCCTTTTTTCTCATCTCATGAAAGTAAGCATCCCTCTATATCTGAAGGAAACTCGCTCTTGAAGAGATATCTGTGCTCCCAAGTTCACTGCAATGTTATACACAATAGACAAGAGATGGAAACAATCTAAGTGTCCAATGACGGATGAATGGATAAAGAAAATGTGCTGTGTGCGTGCACGCGCGTGTGCACACGCACACTGAACTATAAGTCAGCCATAATAAAAAGAAGGAAATCCAGCCATTTGCAACAATGTGGATGAACCTTGAGACCATTATGCCAAGTGAAATAAGTCAGTGAGAATAAGACAAATACCATATGAGTTCACTTATCTGTGGATCCTAAAGAGTTGAATTCATAGAAACAGAGTCCGGTGGTGCTTGCCAGGGTCTGGAGAGTAGAGAAAATGGGAGATGTTGGTTAAAGGGTATAAACTTTCCATTATAAGATGAGTAAGTTTTGGGGATCTGATATATGGTATGATGACTATAGTTAATAAAATTACACTGCATGACACACCTTTTGGAGGTGGGACACAATTATAAGAGGGACTTTACCTAACAAATGCAATCAATGTAACCTGGTTCTTTGTAGCTTCAATTAAAAAAAATTAAATTAAAAAAATATATTTGAAATTTTCTAAAAGAGTATATATTAAGTGGTGTCACTACACACACAAAAATGGTAACGATGTGAGGTGATGAATTTTTTAACTAAACTTGATAGTAGCAATCATTCACAATATGTATGTATATCAAATCATCACATTGAATACATTAAATTTATCCAATTTCATTTGCAGTTACATCTTAATAAAGCTATAAAAATACAAAAATAAAAATTTAAACATTCAAAAACGTAAGCATTCTTCTTAAGTGGCTTGACTGGAGTCTTAGAATGTTTACTTTCCTCTGACCCCCATCAAGGAGACATACTTCACTGGCTCATTTACTTAGGGCTTGGCAACTTCGAGTTGGCAGTTTTGAGACTCTCAGTAATGAAATAAACATATTCATAGTGTCCACTTGGAATACTTGTCAACCACAGTTCACTACCCAATTTTTAAAATTATTATTTTTATATCGGTTCTTATACCCCTGAGCCCGTCTGTCATTCTTATTCTCACTTTCTCAATTTTTAATTCAATTCTTTTTAAATTTCTTTTCCTTACCAGCATTTATCAGTTTCTCCTGATGAAGCTTGCTTATTTAAGCAGTATCAAAAATACACTATTGGGACCTGATCAAACAAAAAGCCTCTGCACAGCCAAGAACATAGTAAGTAAAGCAAGCAGACAGCCCTCAGAATGGGAGAAAATATTTGCAGATTATACCTCCGATAAAGGTCTAATAACCAGAATCCACACAGAACTCAAATTTATTAGTAAGAAAAGAACACGTGACCCCATTTCAGGGTGGGCAAAGGACTTAAAGAGAAACTTCTCTAAAGAAGACAGACGCAAAATCTACAAACACATGAATAAAAGCTCATCATCTTTAATCATAGTTTGTTTTTTTGTTGTGCAGCCTTCCACTTCTAGGTACCAATTTTTGTAGCAGTTA
>CAUYPK010017022.1:0-66514 GCA_963574355.1 Loris lydekkerianus
TGGGTTGAAGTCTCAAGCTGTGGAGAAATACCAGCAATTAAGTCACCCTGCCCCCCACAGGCAACAATTGGAAAAGGAAAATCAAACCTTCCTACAACCACACACCCAGGGTACCACTTGGATAGTCCTCGGGTGATTGGCTCAGTTGAAAAGGTCCAAATCAATTGTCTCAGTTAGCACCTATCTCAGGTGGGAGAGTTTAAAAGGTCTCAGGCAACCAGATTGCAGGACTCTGCTGGAAACTCAAATATGACTTGCTCTTTTGCTCTGTGAGATCAGGAGGACCCACCCAGCAAATAGATTAATCTGGGAAGGTTGATGCCTCCTTCCCCACCTTGCACCTCTGTCACACTCAGTCACTGATAACCCCACAGGGCTGTGACCTAGTTGCCTCCAATGAGCAGATACTCCAGGGGTTTGCACCTGCCTGAATCACAGGGGGATCTATGTCTCCTCAGCCAGGCCGCTGTTCTCTGCCACTATACGGCAGCCGGAGGTTAGGCCTGACAACCTCGGGTGCTTAATGGAGGCTGGGGCTGTTCACTCAGTTCCAGCCCCATCCCTGATTGATGGTACTGACAGAACAGAACAACTTTGCAGAATTTGTTTCTGTCCTGGCTAAATTCCCCTGCAGGAGAGAGGCTGTTTTGAGTTCACAGAACGTGTGCCTCAGGCCCTGTCTGTGCTGCTGTTCAGTCGCAGCTGTAGTTTGTATTTGTAGCATGGTTACCTGTCAGTTCCAGCCTCCACCTATCCTCCTTTGTCTAGTCTGATGATCCCCTGAGGGCTGGGTGCATCTTAGGCTCAGTAAAGCGGTCCTCTGGGTCAGCACCACCCTGGGAATTTGCTGGCTCTGTGTGTGCGTTTTCTAGTCCCTGCGCTCCACCCAGGCCAGTACTGCCTCAGGCAAATCCATTACTCACGGGGCCTGCATTTCTGTCCCAGATCTGTTCTGCTGGTGGTTGCCACCTAAGGAGATGCCCAGCCTCCTCTGGTTGCCCAGAGAGACAGGGGGTGTGACTCTGGAATATCCAGGGGTGAGCCCTATTGTTGCCAAAAATGGCTGCTGCTCTGTGTCTTGGGGCACTGCTGCTCCTGTGTGGTTCCCTCTCAGCTGACCATCCTCTCCTCACTCCCGTGCAACAGAATCAGCACTGACCAGCAGCAATCCATGCCCTGTTCACACCTCTCGAGAAAATACCCAAGAATCTGGACTCCTGGGGGACAGGCTTCTAGACCTCAGAGTGAGAATGCAGGGGAGTGCTGGGAGCTCAGAATTGCAGGTAGAGAGTATATATAGTTTTATACAGTTTTATGCCTGGCAGGAGAGCACCAGGGTACCCTAATAGGGGCAGTAGGTCCCGTTTTTAGAGGGTGTGGAATATTCTCTCCCATGGAATATAATGGGAGGACTTTTGAACTCTGCTCGTTTGTTTATGGAGTACTCCGAGCCATTCTTATGGGGGAGGAGACTCCCGTCCGCTTGGTGATGGATTTTGTACCTTTTGTTTGTATCCTTGGGGTTGCAGCTCACCTCAGCAGGGTTGATGTGCATTTTTTAACCTCTTTCTTGGTGCAGCTCTAATCCACCAGGTTACTTGCTAAATTTCTGTTCTTTAACTCTCCTTCTGAACAGGAGCCTCTGTGGAAAGCTGGCTTCAGTCAGCCATCTTGTCTCTGCCCCTTCTCCCTTACTTCTTGTTCCCCACATTCTCCCCAGCTCCCCACTGCTGACACAATGTTTGCCGCATACACACATACCTACTTGATACATGGAGAAGAGACATAGGCTCTTGGGGGAGATCAGGAGGGCTGTGAGGGAGCATGAGGGGAAGGCCCCAGTATTGGGAAACACTGGATTTTTCTTCTGTTGAATGAAAATCCTTGGTTTCAAGAATTTTCGCTTTCCTCTATTTGTATAGCCTCCCAGCTAATCCCTTTAAGATTGAATTGCTGACAAATGTTTTCAGAGACTTCTGCTTTGACATATTCTGATCTGCATTTGACTTGAACATCAGGAATCCAGAAAGCTGCTATCAGTCTCTGTAAGAAAGTTCTGGAGCCTGTGATATGTCTACCAGAAGGAAACTAATTGGGTTCTTGAACTTCCATTCCCGATATGATTTGACAACAAATGTATTAGGCCTAACCTGCAGAACTAATGGCCAAAAAAATGTATAAACACTGGCTAATACTTTTCTTGGGGCAGGGGCTATTTATAAAACTGATTCTGAGGACACCCAGACTGTCTTCTTCACTCTAAGTTATAACTGTCTGACCCATAAGCCTTCTGTATTGTGTTTCAAATGCAGGTGAACAATGAAGGCTTCTCTGCTGTAGAAGAGGGGATTCTGACCCAGCGTGTCCTATTAAACGATGTGAGCACCGAGGGTGCCTGTGCATTCCTGCACTATCTCTACACTGCAGACACTGGCCTTCCTCCCCACCTGACCCCTGAGCTGAGGTCCCTGGCCCTCAGGTCTGGATTATTCTTCCCTTATGTTCTACAGCCTTTGAAATCAACTGATGAGGATTGGCAGGTTGATAGCTCAAGGGAGGGCTGTGTTACAGACAGGGCAAGGCTGAGGCCATCAGAACTTCAAGACCTATTTATTATACCTTTTATTTATTTATTTATTTATTTATTTTTTCAATTTGAAATATTTTCATCAAACTGGTTAACATGGCCTTCATGGCATTTTCTTAGTTATTGTGTTAAGACATTTATATTCTTATTTATTTATTTTTAATTAATTTTTTTTTTTTTTTGAGACAGAGTCACACTTTGCTGTCCTCAATAGAGTGCTGTGACGTCATAGCTCACAGCAACCTCAAACTCTTGGGTTCAAGCTATTCTCTTGCTTTAGCCTCCCAAGTAGCTGAGACTATAGGCACCGCCACAATGCCCGGCTATTTTTAGAGATATGATCTTGCTTGTGGTCAGGCTGGTCTCAAACCTGTGAGCTCAGGCAGTCTACCTGCCTCAGCCTCGCAGAGTGCTAGGATTACTGGCATGAGCCACTGCACACAGCCTGTTTATACCTTTTAATTCCAAATTCATGACTGGTGATGACCCTGAACTGTGTGTTAGTTGAAAGGCCAGAAGGGACACTTGTAGGGACACCACATGCTCGATGGGGAGAATGCTACTGAGTCCTGCGGCTTTTAGTGCCCTGAGTGTGATAATAGAGTGATTCTTGGCTTCAGCACTGCCCCCAGAAATGCTGCTCCTTGATTATTCTGCCACTAGAGCTGGACAACCGCAGTCCTTTCCTGAGTCCAAGAAAATGGACATGGAGAAAATGCTTAGTCTATATCCCATGACTTTGCAGCTCCCTAGCTTGTCCACTCAGGACAGGTGGCAGGTGGCTTAGCAGAAATAGCTGTTCTACCTCCTGACAAGGCTTGAGGTCCTGTGGGGGAACCTTGTTCATCCAAGGCTATATCATCCATCAGATGCTCTCTTGGGAAAGGAGTGGCTCAGCCTCTGGGGTTTGAAATGTACTGATTAGTCCACCAAGCCTTGGAGCAGGTAGCCTGCTGGTGTGCCCATTAGCCAGACTGATCTACTGACAAGTTTGGTCTGCTATGGTTTGGTCTGCTGTGCCTCAAGGGCCTTCCAGTTTTGCAGCCCTGCCAACTCCTATTATATCAAACTCAGCCTGATGTACAGTAGTTAGTGAACGCTGTGTTAAGATGTTGTAAGTCACTGGTTTCTAGAACACTCCTGGATAGAAGTGTGAGCACCATTTTTGAAGATAAATGGGGCCAGGGCTGAGTCACAGTTGTTCCTCCTCATGAAGACTCAGTTCTGATACCCCCACCTCACCCCAGGTGCCCAGAGCCCACCTTCATGCAGTGTGGCCATGACATTTGGTGTTTCATGTTGTAGGTTTGGCATGAGTGAGCTTGCTCACCTATGTGAACAAGTGCCCACCATGACAGATTCAGAGGGCGAACAATGGGAGAAGGAGGATGAGAATTGTGAAAGCAGAGCAAAGAATTTCCAAGAACTCTTGAGGTCAGTGTGGGTAGATGAAGAGGAGGAAGCAGAGATGTTGAAATCTAACAGCCACAAAGAAGACAGAGAAAAGGTAAATGAAGCAGAAATGGAAGAAATTTATGAATTTGCAGCTACTCAGCGAAAGCTGCTCCAGGGCTCAAGAACACCAGATGATATCGAGGACACTGACCACCACAAGGAAGACAGACCAATTTCTGGGCATGTTCTAGCAAGTGTCCAGGTTAATGAACAGTTGGAAAAGGCAGAGAACATGGAATCTTCTGAGCCAGGAAGAGACGAGGCCCCAACCAATGGGGGAAATATGCGAGAGTGTGTTGTCTGGCCCCTCCAGAGCCACCCTTCAGACAGGGAGGGGGGTGCAGAGACCCATGAGCAAGAGGTGCCCATGAAGGCCCAGGGTCATTCCAGGTCCTGCAGTCTTTCTGTGAGCTACCCCTTTCCGCACTTGGAGGATACCTATGATCACAAGCAGCTTTTTTCGTCTACTCTAGGAGAATTCTCTGAGCTGTCCCAGATAACATGTGATTCCAAGGAACAGAGTGGCTCTGTCAGGGAGAGGGGCATGGAGATTCTTCATGGCCCTGCTGCCCAGCATGTGCCCCTGGCACACACGAGGGGCTTCCTGTCTCAGCTACCCCAGGGTGGGAGTCCCAGCCAGTCCCCTCTTCACCCTCATCACACAAGTGGGTTGTCCCCATCAATACCGCAGTTGCATGGTGGTCTCTCCCAGCTGGCCACCCCGAACTCACTGTCTCCAGCTGGGCTATCAAAGCTGAAAAGGAACAGTAGTGTGCTTACATTATTTAAAGAGCCAGGCCACCAGAAAGGCAAAGAATGTAGTTCCGTACTGGAACCCCAAAGTAAGGGGGTCCTGATTTCCCCAGAAAAGTCTCTGTCCATTGACCTAACCCAAACAAAACCTGATCATCTGAGTCCCAGATCTCAGAATTCTCTATCCAGTGTGAACAAAGAAGATGAGATTATCCTTTTGTTGGATTCAGATGAAGAGCTGGAGTTAGAACAAACCAAAATGAAGTCAGTTTCTAGTGATCTTCCAGAAGAAAGGAAAGTTCTAGACATTAGTCTCAAGTCCGCTGAGTTGTTTTCTGTCATTGATGTCGATACAGAGCAGGAGCATTCCCACAGCCCACCAAGAGGAGAAGCTGAGCTACAGCAGGAAAAGGGAGAGGGGCAGTTGGAGAAGAGGGGCTCTGTGGGCAGCAGAGGGACCCCCTGGCTGTTCTCTAACCGTGAGAGCAGCCCTGACGAGGATAGCACTATGGACACCTCCTGGCTGGTACCTGCCACCCCTCTGGTCAGCAGAAGCTGCAACTCTTCATCCCAGACCCAGATCACCAGCCTCAGGACCAGGATAGCAGTGGATGAAATGACTCGGCACATGGCTGCAGTCTCATCAGAAAATAGGGAAGTGAAGGAAGCTACACAGGAACTGTCAGTGATCATGCCCCAGACACTGTCATCATGCAGTGTCCCCAGCACTCTAGGAACTTCCCACAGCAGAAGGCAGGTCCACAGAAGCTTCCCTTTTCCCCACCTCAGGCGCCATAAGGTCTCTCCTCTGATCCCTCGGTCCATCTCAGAAGGTCATGTCCATCTCACCAGGCCATTCCCTCAAGGAATCTCATACTCACAGCCTGGGCTGAGGCTTCCAAAGCAGGCCACTGCCAGTGAAGTGGTGGAGGTTGAGGACAGTGAAGATGAGCAGGAGGTGGCCTTATGCCAGCCATATAGCAGCCCCCCACTGGACAGTGACCCCCTGGTTCCTGCTGATGACTACTGCTGGCCAGTGGAGCCCCTTTCACCGATTCCAATTGACCATGTAAACCTTGAGCGGACGGGCCCCCTGAGTACGAGTAGTCCCAGCAATAGGGTGAGGGATGCCTTTGATAGCAGTGATAGCCACTCACCTGGGCTCCTGGGCACCACTCCCATCCGAGGAAGCTGTGCTACACAAAGAAAATCTCCAGAAAAATCCTCCCAGGCCAGCTCCCCAGGCAGTAGCAACCTAAGCTTTTTGAATTCAGCTCTGTGGGCTGACTGGGATGGAGAAGAACAGAAGTCTCCAGAAGCTCTTCCTCTGACCAAGACACCAAGTGTTGATCCAGCTCAGAAGTCCAAAGAGCCAAGTACACCCAGTGAGTAGCCAGGAGGGCGAAGGAGAGGGAGGGCTACTGTTTTTGTTTGTTTGTTTTAAGCTACAGGTCTTGCTGTGTTGTTCAGGCTGAACTCAAACTCCTGGTTCAAGGGATCCCCCTAACTCAGCCTCCTACATAGCTGGGGTTACAGATGTGAGCCACTGCACCAGCTTTGTTATAGTACCTTACACTAAGGGGACATGGCCATCTGTAATGAAAATCAAGGGGCCAGTGATGCTAAAGGGCCTACTCACCTGCAGTAGGACCTTCCCATTGCCTTCTAGATCCCTCCCCAGTGGAGGGAGAACCAGCTGCCTATTAACATTTATTTCCCAGTCCATAAGTGAGCATTTCCCAAATTGGCCTGGGTCCCAGTGTTCTCCTAGGCATGTTAGAAATCTGCGTGTGTAGACCATTCTGCAGAACACAGTGTGGTTCTTCACTGAACCAGCACTTTCAGAGGCCACAACTCTGTTCACCAAGTATCTCCATGTGCTTTAAGATTGGGCAAATGTGGGTCCTCAAAAAGTTAACCATAGAATGGCCATAGGACCCAGCATATATCCAAACGAATTGAAAACAGGGCTCAGACTTATTCACACATGTTTGTAGCAGAACTATTCACAACAGTCAAAAGTAGAAGCAACCCAAATGAGCATTGATAGATGAGTGGGCAAATTAAATGTGGGTGGTCCGTGCAATGGAGCATTTCTCAGCCACAAAAGGGAATGAAGCACTGACGAGTGCTATAATGTGGATGAACCTTGAGAACATGCTGAATGAGAAAAGCCAGTCACAGACCATGTGCTACGTAGTTTTGTTGATAGGAAATGTATAGAATAGTTGGATCCACAGAGATGGAATGCAGATTACAAGTAGTTGCCAGGGGTCATGGTGGGGAGGAATGGGGAGTGAACACTTATCGGGTCTGGGATTCCTTTTGCAGGTGCTAAAAATATTTTGGAACTAGACAGAGGTTGGCCCACACTGTGCCTGACTTAAAACCTCTGAGTTGTTTATTTTACAATTCTTTATGTGAATTTCACCTCAGTTTAAAAAAAAAACAGAAACAGGCCAGGTGTGCGAGGCTATGATCCTTATCTTTTCTCATATCCCTGGAAGGGAGATACATCCCCAGTTCACTTCAGTGCTGGCCCTCTCAATGCTGCTGCTCCCTGGCCAGGCACTTCCAGAGGGGCCAAGGAAGGACAGCCCCCTAAACAGTAACCAGATCAAGGTGGCTGAGCTGTGGGTGGGCACCTGCCTGTGGCTGGGTGGCTCCTTTCCTCCTGAAATCCCAGATGAATGATGCAAGTGAGGGTGCCCTCAGCCTTCAGAAGCTTCAGAACACATGTGGCCCTATCCAACCCAGAGCTTCAGAGCTTCTTTAGGGTGCCAGAGAAATTTCATTTCTAACCCATTCCTAAGTGTTGCCGGGAGAGCTGCTGCAGCAGACTTCAGACCAGTACATCTGGGTCTGAATCTGAGTTGGGCTTCAAGACAGATGCTACAGTGGTAGGAAGAGCTGTGTGCATTCTTCAGAAGATAGAGCCTACTGTTTCCATCAGAGTCTCCAAGGGTTCCATGATCATAAAGAGGATTAGAACCAAAGCCTGTACATTTCTTTTTTTGTTTGTTTGTTTTTTGAGACAGTCTCACTTTGTCCCCCTTGGTAGAATGCCGTGACATCACAGGTCACAGTAACCTCAAACTCTTGGGCTTAAGTGATTGTCTTGCCTCAGCCTTCCAAGTAGCTGGGTCTAAGGTGCCTATCACAATGCCTGGCTATATTTTGGTTGTAGTTGTTATTGTTGTTTGGTGGGCCCGGGCTGGATTTGAACCCGCCAGCTCCAGTGTATGTGGCTGGCGCCCTAGCTGCTGAGCTACAGGTGCTGAGCCTCATGTTTCTTATTATAGCCATCCTAGTGAGTGTGAAATGACATTTCATTGTGGTTTTGGTTTGCATTTCCTTTGTAGCTAATGAAGTTGAGCATCTTTTCATGGGCTTATTGGCCATTTATATATCTTCTTTGGATAAACGTCTGTTCATATTTTTAGTTTGATTATTTGTCCTTTTATTTTTGAATTACAAAAAAAAAAATTGATGTGTAAGCTTGCTTGGAAGGTATCAGTACTGCCCATTGTCTCAAGTTGTCGCTGTGTTTTAAGACATTTTAAATTTATATATGTTAGGTTTAGTCCTGTGCTGAGCTGTTGGGTTGAATACCCCCAGGAGCCATGCTCACTCAGTATTAGTGTCAGACAAGGCATGGTCCTCAGCGTGTGCCCTATGATGCTTTCCAATGGAAGATATGATTCCAAACAGTGAAGGGGATGGTCATTTCTTGCTTTCATGGAGCAAAATGGTGGTAAGGTTGTCTTCAAGTGCAGTCTTCTTGGTGACACTACTAGGATAAGAAGTGGTAAATCCATGTCTCTTATGCTGAAACATGTGCCGCTTTTGTCTCACTCAGGAGGTGCTAATCAAAAGAAGAACTTGCCCCCCAAAGTGCCCATAACTCCAATGCCACAGTATTCCATTATGGAGACCCCAGTGCTGAAGAAAGAATTGGATAGGTTGGTGGTGTTTGTATGTGGTCTTTTCTCTCCTGTGGGTAACCAGGCTCAGCAAGCCTGGGAGTGTCAGGATCCATGTAGTCCCTTCAAGTCTGGTGGGTGCAGCTGGTTGGGAGGAAGTCTGTTCTGCAGGGAGCCTGTGTAACTGCCTGGGCCTCTCTGCATACTGTTCCCTGGGGAAGCTGACAAATGAGACTCTTCAGGTGACCCACTGGGAAACAGGTCTCCATGTTACATGTTTGTAGAAATGGGACCTTTGCCAGTCTGAGTAAGGAGATCTGACATTGTAAAAGGACACTAAAACTATCACATCCAAATGAATGTCAATTTTCAACTTGGGCGCCCAGGAAAGTCACTGCTACCACTGTTGCTCAGAACAGGATAGTAATGTCTCTTTTGGAATACAGGCAGTTCCCAAGTTACAAACATCTGACATACAATTCACATTTAACAAACAAAGGCTATCATAGGCAATAGATAAATATACCCACCTGTTCCAACTTACAAATTCAGTTAAAAAAAAAAAAAACTTCATAATGTATCTCATTTGTAAGCTAGGGACTTATTCTCTAGAGTAAGCTTAGTTGGTGCCTAGGACAGACTAACCTCTGATGCTCCTAAAAGCCAGGCATCTAAGGTTTCAGTCCCACAAAGACTTTGCTAGATGTGCCGGTAACTGCTCTTTGCAGTCTGTTTTGGAAATAGCATGGAGTATGTAGACAGGCCTTGTGATTGAGTCCTGAACGTCACCTGTTTTCTTGCTCAGGTTTGGAGTCCGCCCTCTGCCTAAACGCCAGATGGTTCTGAAACTGAAGGAGATATTCCAGTATACTCACCAGACCTTAGAGTCCAATTCTGAGGATGAGATCCAGTCCTCACAAGTGCCACTGGAGGTGCCTCCCAGCCCAACACACACCTCTGTGACCCACAAGCCTTCAAGGGAGGCCAATCTGGGACCCGTACCCCAAAGGTCCAAGCAACCTGCTAAGACCAAGGGTCCCCGATGTAGAAAGCCCAGTGGATTGCTAAACAGGTTACCAGCCAAGGAGTCTCTGCCACACCCTAGTGGTGACACCCAGCTCCCAGCCTCCCAGGAATCTGTGACCACCTCTGTGGATGGCAATGACAGCTCCTTTAGCTCACAAAGGTAAACAGATAGAAGCAAATCAGAGTTGGCATAAGCAAGGCCTAATGGTTGGTTTTCAGAAACCTCTGTTGCCTGGGTTTGCACTATAGGAAACCCCGGCAGATTTATAGTGTGTTTCTCTCACCCTGAGCAGACCTTCTGGTTTCTTGTCCCCATACCTGGACTTTTCTGGCTGAGGACAGGAACCTGCTGGAGTAGCCTGCAAAGAACTGTCCGGCGTGTCCTGCTGCCCAAAGGGATCATCTGTGCCTCCTGCCAGGCTCCATAGGGTGTGGGGCTGGGGCTGCACAAACACATACCTTCTTTCAAAGAGGCTCCTGATCTTGGGGTAGGGGGGCCTAGAGAGAAAGAGTGTCACAAAATGCCATTGTCTGGCTCTTTTCAGTTCTTCCTCCTGTGAGTTTGGTGCAGCCTTCGAGTCTGCAAGTGAAAATGAGGAGCACGAGGAGGGGCTTAGTGCATCACAGGCAGCCATCCAGGCAGCAGACACAGAGGAGGCAGTGAGACGCTTCATTCGCTCCCGGCCTGCCTTGTACCGGAAGGTGCTGCTGTACCAGCCCTTTGAGCTAGGGGAGCTGCAGGCTGAGCTGAAGCAGAATGGTATCTGCATGGCCACAAGCAAGCTGCTGGACTTCCTGGATGCCCACTGCATCACCTTCACCACTGCTGCAGCCCGCAAGGAGAAGCTCCAGGGGAAGAGGAGGCATCCTGTGGGCAAGAAGAAAGGGGAGCAGAATTGACAGGGCCCTCCCCTATCCCACCTCTGCGGTCAGTAGCCTCCACTGGCCACCTGTGGGGAGTACCAGGGATACCAGTGCCAGTTAGGCCTCCACAGGTACTTCTGGGCATCAGGATCCTATCAGCTCTGCACCTGTCAAAATAACAGCACTGACCCAAGTCTCCTTTCTGTGGACACCACTCTCTGGAGTGGTATTTGGAGAGTGTCAACCACTGGATTTTGGGTCCCCAACTCCTTCCCTTTCTCAGTGCCCACAGCATGTCTCTCTTTAACTCAGTAAGGCCCTACTGTTTTAGGGGGTAGTGGGCTTCTACCGGGTCAGGACAAGACCTCATTGTGCCACATCTGCCACTCTGTCCACTAGTCCTAGGCATGACTGCCCCATTAGTCTGTTCCTGAGATGGAGGTCAGACCCCTCCTGCCTAGCGGTCTGGGCTTCTTCCCTCTCAGCTCTCAGGTCAGTCCCAGCAACTACCAGCAGACCAGGAGTCCACAGGCTCCATGCATTGCCACATCCCAGGGGCAGTTGTCCTGCTGAGATATTTGTCATTGTCACCAGCAGTCTGTAAATTGGGTTGTGCACAAGGGCCGAGCACAACTCCGGAGCCCCCCAAACAAGCATGTTTTGTTAGTGGGTTCTGCTCCTGCTTGTTTAGTGCTGCGTCCAGTCTTAGGAGCCATGTAGGCTGAAGGTGAGGGCCAGAAAGAAGGAAAATTGAGTCTCCACATCCTGTGACTGTCCTTGTCTGTCTGAAGTGTGGTGCAGCCAGTTTTATATAATATGTAATAAAAACAAAAAGGCTTTATAAAAACTCAGATGTTACACTCCAGAGAAATCAGGAGGGAAGCAGGCTGTGAGCTGGAAACCACACTGTCCTGCTCCATGCCTGTGTCTGTAGAAGCCCTTCCCGTGCCTATCCCTCATATCAGAGTGGCCCAGGCCTGCTGCTGCCTCATTTCTCATAGATGGTCATTCACTTGTTCATCCATACATGTGTCTATACATCTACATTCATAGAGCTCCTGCAAAGCACTGCTCTGGCCTGCCTTGGCAGTGTGGAAAGACCAGGAGACAGATGCTGGCCTAACCCAGGCTTGTGGAGGTTGGGGGTTGGGCTTACGTGGCCTGAAGGGTCATGTCAGGTACAGCCTCCTTTGTGAGCTGGGCCTTAGGCGTGCCTTCTCTCAGTGCCTATGGCGAGGCTTGTGGCTGCTGGGGCCTTCTCACGGACAAGGCAGGGAGGGGGTCCCTTACCTGCCTCACCATGGGGGGAAGGAGTGCCTGGAGTGCTGACAGCTGAACATTCATTGGCCATAACTAGATTAAAAAACAGGCACATCCAGGCCTGTCCTACTTCCCATGACCCCAGCCTCAGCCTGGGTGTGTCCACTCAAAGCAATCAAAGGAGAACCACAGCCCAGCTCTGGCCCAGGCAATGGTGCCCACAGAGAAAGGCCCCGCCCCTGCAGGTGGGAAGCTTGTGCTGTCCTTGAAAGGTGGGCCGATGCCACTGCTGTCCAGCTGACCTCAGCTCTGGATAGAAAGCACCAGTGTGAGAATAACTCAGGACCCCTTGGCCAGGAGCTGGGGGAATGGCCCACCTGGTTCTCCCAGAGGTGGCGGCAGCATGGAGAATGTGGGCCAGCCCTGCATAGGCGAGTGGGCATTCCTGTGAGCTGGAGAGAGGGAGGTGGGCTTGAGATGCTCCTGAGGTTCCCGCAGAGGAGGCTGTTTCCTCTTATTCTCTGCGTGCTTGGCATCCAGCCACTGAACTGTCAAAGGCAGGGCAAGCTTCTTCAGGCCCCTTCATGCGACAGATACCCATCAGGCCCCTGTGGTTTCCAACATCCTGTGGGTGGCCTGGTTGCAAACATCTTTGCTGCACCCCACAGCCGAAGCTGCAGCTCATGATTCTGTGCTCTGTGTCTGAAACTTGGCCAGGCTTCTCTAGGACCACCATCGTGTCCTCACAGCACCTGGCACATTCCTGGGTTCTCAGAGGCATTAGGAGGAAGGGAGAAGGCAGGAAGGGATTTGGGGCTCTTCTCATCGGCCACCTAGGCTCTCTCCCTTCCGCCACCCACCCACCTAGGCCCAGGAGAATGAGCTAGTGATAATCACACATGCTCTCCCACCTCCCATAATACACAAGCTGCTGTATGCCTCTGAACCCACAATCCTGCTCTTCAACCATCACTGGTTCTCACTTGTTTGCTGAGGAAAATTCAGATCCCAAGACTGAATTCAGACTCCTATCTCTGTTCCCACTTTGTCACCTCCTTTCCTCAGTGGACCCATGTTAAGTGGCTTGTCACTGGAAAACGCCCTGTACTTTTCCTTTATTATAACACCCCTTGTGTGTCTTACTCTGGGCCATGTCCTCCTCCTCTATCAGGGCAGACTACCTGCTCAGGTCTAGCTTCAGGGGCCAGGGAGTGATCTCTTGCCATGAATGGCCACACGGTGCTATTACCTGTCAGGGTGCAGGTGACCTGCCTTTGGGGGCCTTTGACTCACAAGAAGACATTGTGGGGTATAGGTGGGTCAGAAGGTGCCTGTTGGGTGACGGAGAGAAGGAAGCAAGAGGGGTTAGAAGAGGGAGAGAGGGCTGCAGAGGTAACAGAGCACCCGGCCTAGGAGTGGGAGGGTGCAGTCTAGCCCCAGACAGGGTGTCTTCTAGCTGTGTGACCTCAGGCCACGCACTGAACTCCCCAACCACCGCTGCTCCTACTAGCGGTGAGTCTGCTTTCCTTTGTGGCGGAGTGGAGGGTGATGTGTCAACAGCTTTGATGCCGTGTCACTTTATCCTAAGCATCAGGTCTCAGAATAGAGACCCTCCCAGTGGCACTCCCCCACTTTGACTTATGGGGGTGGTGACAAAGCCAGAGAGTGGTTCCGAGGCAGCCCCAGCCCATTGATTTGTCTGTGAAGCTGTTGGCTTTTGAAATCAGACAGGAAGGAAGGTTGAGGTTGAGACCAGCACAGGAAGAGGCGAGGAGCCAGAGCTGCAGGGACAGCGGGTAGGCTTGGGGGGCTCTGCAGCAGCAGCCACCCTGTTGCCCCCACGTTGCCTCCCTGACTCCCAAGAGGTCAGCATGGGAAGCACCTCCGATCCCTAGGTCTCAGACCCAGGGCCCAGCCGGCCTGTCGCAGAGTCTCTCAGGGCACCCACCACCACCTGGCAGGAGCTAGAGATGGGCATTCCTGGAGCAATAGCCAGGCCCAGGAGGTAAGTTGAGTCCATGCTACTTCAGTGGAGGGCAGGGAAGGATGGTGATTTTTAAGGCCTGAGCTACTCTAGGGAGGGGACTGAGAAACTCTAGGGAAGTGTCCTCCTGGGTGCTGGGAGCTGTTGGCACAGGACTGGTTCATAAACATGTCCCCAAGGACAGCCCAAGACAGGCCCCAGGGACAAAGCCCAGCTCCCTCGGGGACCAATGATGGATGGGAGAAGTGGGAAGCAATGGGGAGGGCCAGTGGGTGGGCAGTAGGGACATGGAACCCCAGCCCAGGGGAATCAGCAGACTCTGGCACCATCCCTACACAGGCTCAGGTGGGTGGCTCTGCTCCTAATTACAGTCCCCCATCTAGAAGTGGAGAAACAACACAGAATTCAATTCAAAGGGCATAAGGGCCAAGGGAGGTAGTACAGGGAGCTCCAGATCCAGCTTATGGTGCCTGCCCCATGGTGGCACCCCAGTATCAGGGAATCACTCCAGGGCCTCTCCCACCCACAGCCCTGATCGGGAGTGGCCCATCATCCTGAGAGAGAAGCAGCACAGGAGGCCGTCTTGGAACAGGCTCTACTGAGTGAGCCAGTGAGGGTGCTGGCTGTAGGGTCCTACCTAGAGGTCAGGTTCCTGGGGCCCCTGTGCTCCCTCCCTGGAGGTGTCCCCCCCAGGCCAAGGGCTCACTCACAGCCATCACCAGGCTGCAGGCTGGGTACCTCCTCTCTATCCCAGGAGAGTTGAGCTCCCAGGGTTGGGCCTGCCCTCCCACTTGGACTCCAGGGGTTGGAACAGTTTGGAGCAGGTATCTTGAGGTGCAGGCACAGCTTTTCTTTGGAAAGGTGTTTGATCTCAAATGATATAGTTGGTGCCACCTCAAGAGGGACCAGTTCCTGAACTCCCAGGCCTCTGGGAGTGGGGCAGGGACAAGGAGTTGGGACAGAGGAGCATCCAAGGAGCCATGAACAGAGATATGGGCAGCTCAGGTGGGCATCAAGCACTGGAAGGCCCCCTTAATCACCAAGTAGCAGGTGAGCAGGGCTGGTTCAGGCTAGGAGTGAGGCTCTTAGGCCCCAAGGGCAGAGACAAGGGACACTAGGAGGGTCTTGGATCCAACATCTCCAGCATACAAAACTCCAGGAATGGGCCCTGGTGACACATGCCAGTCTCAGGGAGGCAGTAGTGGCCACCCACTCATCCCTCTGGCCTTGCCCTGCCTGCTATACAGCTCTGTGGAGTGACCTCTGGCCTTCAGTTCCCCCATACAACCCAAAGCCAACATCCTCAGTCTTCTGCTCTTTAAGCTGGGCTAGCAGGAGCCCCTACAGCTCTCCTCGAAGCCATTTGCACCAGGTGGGTTAACTGACTGTCCCTGGTGATATCTGTGGCCTCCAGACCTCAGCCTGCTTAGAGGTCTGTGGCAGGTTCTAGTCTACAAGAGAGGAGTCTGGGGCTGCCGGCAGGGCTGTTGGCAGTGGCAGTCATAGCTGCCCCCACTAGCCTCCAGACCAGGAGGTTGGCTCACCTGCACCTCCTCCTCCGTCCTTGCTGGGCAAAGTGTGCAGGGTGAAAAGTAGCTTGGGGAGCTTTGTGGGGGGAAGGGTCTCATCTGAGTGGAGCCTGAGTAGAACATCTCATAAATTTGAATTTCAGATCAACAATCATTTTTTTAGTATGTCTCAAGTATTACATGAGACATGCTTACACTAAAATCATGTGTTATTTATCTGAAATTTAAATTTCCCTGTTGTCCTGTTTATTTATTTATTTTTTTAGAGACAGAGTCTTACTTTGTCACCATTGGTAGAGTGCTGTGTCATAGCTCACAGTAACCTCAAACTCTTGGGTTCAAGTGATCCTCTTGCTTCAGCCTCGCCAGTAGCTGGGACTACAGGGGCCCTCCATAATGCTTGGTTAGTTTTTAGATGGGATCTCGCTCTTGCTAAGGTCTCGAACTCATGAGGTCAAGCAATCTACTGCCTTGGCCTCCCAGAGTGCTAGGATTACAGGCGTGAGCCACTGTGCCTGACCTGGTGTCCTGTATTTTAATTTGCTAAGTCTGGCAACCCTAAAGACTGAGGTCACTGGGGCAAGAAAGATGGGTGTCGGATTGAGAGGGAGCATTGATCCCAGCCCTGAGAGACCTGTGGGGCTGTGCCTATAGTCCCAGCTACTTGGGAGGCTGAGGTAGGAGACTCACTCGCCTGATCCCAGGAGTGTGAAGTTGCAGTGAGCTATGATGATACCACTGCAACTCTAGCCTGGTAACAGAGCAAGAACCTGTTTCCAAAAAAAAAATCAGGTCAAACTAATCCTAAACGATGGAAGTCTAAATAGTGGTTACCCCTAGGAGTGATTCTGAGAGGGGTGGGTGCATGTAGGTGCCTTCTAGGGTGTTGGAAATTTCTGTATGTTGATGTGGGTGGTGGTTACACAGGATTATGTATACATATCACTTTACTATACGTCAGTTATACCTCAATTAAAAAAATTTCTAAACAATCTAAAAACCCAAACATATGTAAGCCAAAATGAAACAGTGAAGCAAAATGATACTGGTGTCCCTTGTCTCTGCCCATGGGGCCTAGGAGCCTCTTTAACCTGGGCTAGCAGAAGCCCCTGCAGCTCTCCTGGAAGCCATTTGCACCAGGTGGGTTATCTGACTGTCCCTGGTGTAATCTATGGTCTACAGACCTCAGCCTGCTTAGAGTTCTGTGGTAGGTTCTAGCCTACAAGAGAGGCATTTTAGTGCCAGAGGCCAGGACATTGGGGGCCCTGCCCTGCTCTCATCAGATACTGGGTGATGTCAGGGTGTGGTCCAGGAGTGGACACAGCCTCCTCTTAATGGAAGTCCAGGTGTGTCCACGAGGTGACATACCCTGCTGCTGCTGGGGCTGGGTCAGTGGCTGAAGGAGGAGGGTCTCGTTGAAGAGGAGCCCTGGGCCGGGCATGGTGGCTCACGCCTGCAATCCCAGCACTTGGGAGGCTGAGGTGGGTGGATTGGATTGCCTGAGCTCACAGATTTGAAACCAGCCTGAGCCACAGAGAGACCCCATCTCTAAAAAATAGCCGGGCATTGTGGTACCTGTAGTCCCAGCTACTTGGGAGTCTGAGGCAAGAGGATCATTTGAACCCATGAGTTTGAGGTTGCTGTGAACTAACATGCCACAGCACTCTATTGGGGGTGACAAAGTGAAACTCTGTCTCAAAAAAAAAAAAAAAAAAGAAGAAGAAGCTCCGTGCTTCTCTGTTCTGGCAGGGCATTACCTGGAGCATTACTTGCTTTGTTGCCAAGATTGGAGGGTGGTGGCCTCACTGTAGCTCACTTCAACCTTCAACTCCTGGGCTCAAGTGACCCTCCTGCTTCAGCCTGCCAAGTAGTTGTGTAGTAGATGTGTGCCACCACATCCCACTAATTCTTCTGTTTTTTCTGTAGAGACATGGTCTCGCTCTTCCTCAGGCTGGTCTCAAACTCCCAAACTCAAGTAATTCTCCCACCTCAGCCTCCCAGAGTGCTAGAATTACACTGGCCACCAGCCCAGCCTTGGTTTGACCTTATTTTAAACTCCCTACAAATGGAATCACAGGGAGTGTTCTCTTCTATGTCAAACTTTTTTCACTCAACGTTAGGACTGCAAGAGCCATCAAAATAGTTAGCATGTCAGTAATTTACTCTTTTTCATTGCTATGTGGGATTCAATTGAATGAACATTATCAAAAAATTTTCCCATACTATTGTTGATGGATATTGGTTAATTCTGCTTTTTTGGACATTATGAATAAAGCTATTAGGAACATTTGGTATCTGCACTCCAAATGAAATAAATATTCATTTCTGTTGGGACGGAGGAGAGGAACTGCTGGCTCACAGAGAATATGCATAGTTCCTTTATTGTGATCAAACATTTCCAAAGTGATTTTAATTTGCATTTCTCTGATGACTGATATTCTTTTTTACAATGTACCTGTTAAATTTTTTGTCTCAGTTTTTAATTGATCTGTTTTTTCTTATTTATTTATAAGCATTTTTTAATGTGCTTGGGATATACATATATCAGATACTGCCCAGTCTGTTTTTCTTTTTCATATACATATGCACACACACACACATATATATATCAGCTATATCCCAATCTGTTTTTCTTTTTCATCTTCTTAATGCTGTCTTTTAATGAATAGACACACACACACACACACACACACACACACACACACATATACATATTATATATATATATATATATATATATTTTTTTTTTTTTTTTTGTCCGGGGTGGGGTTTGAACCTACCACCTCCGGTATATGGGACTGGTGCCCTACTCCCTTGAGCCACAGGCGCCGCCAGACACTTATAATTTTAATGAATCCTAATATAGAATTCTTTTCTTTTTTGGTTAATACTTTTTGTGTTCAGGTTTTACTTAGCTCAAGTTCATAAAGATATTCTGTATTTTCTGAAGGCTTGATATTGTTAGCAATCACCTTTAGATCTACAACACAGCTCTAATTTTTGTTTATGGTGTGAGGTAGGGGTCAAGGTTCATTTTACTTATATATTTATACTTTGCTTATCACTCAGCAAAGTTAATTGCAAAGATACCATCCTTCACCATCAAATTGCAAAGGAAACATTTATAAGTCATGTATGGGACCTTCTTTTCTATTGCATTGGTCTATTTGTCTACTTTTGTGCCAATACCTATAGCTCTGTAACATGTCTTGATATTGTCTAGTATGAGTTTTCTACCTTTATTTTTCTTTTTGAAAAAGCTGTTCTGTCTATTCCAGAATCCTTTGCATTTCCATATATATTTTACATGTTTTAGAATCAGCTTGACAATTTCTACCCACTTCCCCAAAAAGCCTGCTGAGCTTTTGATTGAGATGTTATTGAATCTATAGATCAATTTAGGGGAGAACTTACATCTGAATAATACTGAGTCTTCCAATCCTTCAACCTAAAGGGGGTCAATCTGTCCTTTAGGTATTCTTTAATATCCCTCAGTAATGTAATTTTCAGTACAACAATCTTGCAAACTTTTTACTAGATTTATGACTAGTAAATAGATATTTGACTTTTAATGGTGTTTTCAATTTCAGGTTTTTGATTTGATTTTTGCTAATACGTGGAAATATTTTTTTTTTGCTTGTATTGATCTGTGTCCAGAAACTTAATTCACATATTAGTCATAATTGTAGATAATTTTGGATCTTCTATACACACAATCATGTCAGCGGTGAACAGTGACTTTCCCAATCTTGATACCTTGTATTTTTCCATGTGCTCTAAATCTAGCATTTAATTTTTTTACAAAACCAAACCAAATCTCATGTTTTGTTTTGTTTTTGGTTTTCTTAGATATGGTCTCTCTGTCACCCAGGCATAAGTGCAGTGGTGCATCAAGCTCACTGCATACTTCTGTATTCTTTAAATGTTTTTAGTAAGCATGTATTGCCTTTGTTTTAATTTTTAATTTTTTATTTTTTGACACAGCGTCTCACTATGTTGCCCTCGGTAGAGTGCTATAGCGTCACAGCTCACAGCAACCTCAAACTCTTGGGCTCAAGTGATTCTCTTGCCTCAACCTCCCAAGTAGCTGGGACTACAGGCGCCCGCCACAACGCCAGGCTATTTTTTTGTTGCAGTTGTTTAGCTGTTGTTTAGCTGGCCCAGGCCGGGTTTGAACCCGCCATCTTCAGTGTATGTGGCTGGTGTCGTAACCACTGTGCTATGGGTGCCAAGCCAGCATGTATTACCTTTATAATTATTTTTAAAAAATTTAAGCCTACAGCACCCAGTATTCCCAGGTTGTCTCCTATCCAACTACTAACCAGGTCTTACTCTGTGCAAAGCTTAGATCACAGGGGCACAGTCAGGGTAGTGTAGACTATTGCTTTTATGGTTCTATAAACAATCTACTTAAATGGGGGGAGCAATGCATGTGAGCAAACTTTAAGCAAGTGAAATTCACAAAATAAGACACAATTCCTTAATTCCCGTCATATATTTCTGGCCTTTTCTATAGCTAGAAAAAAATGGTATCCTAGGCTTGGTGCCTCTAGCTCAGTGAGTAGAGCGCCAGCCACATACACTGAGGATGGTGGGTTCAAGCCCGGCCCAGGCCTACTAAACAACAATGACAACTACAACAAAAAAATAGCCGGATGTTGTGGCAGGCACCTGTAGTCCCAGCTACTTCGGAGGCTGAGGCAAGAGAATCACTTAAGCCCAAGAGTTTGAGGTTGCTGTGAGCTGTGATGCCACAGCACTCTACTGATTCTGTCTCAAAAAAAAAAAAAAGTATACTATTATAGTTCTCTTCTGCATCTTGATTTTTTCCTACATAAAATACATTATGGTGCTATATTACTCTATATGAAATTATAAAAAAGACAAAGCTAATTTATAGTGAAAAAAGTAGACCAATGGTGTCGGAACAGAGAGGCGTGGTTGGGAATAAATTGCAAAGGGTCATGAGAGAACATTTCTTTTTGGAGAAAGAAGTGTTCAATATATTGATTGTAGTAGTTGTTACTTCAGTACATAAACTATTAAAACTTATATAGCTATACACCATTGCTGACTGGTCGCAAGTTACCTGGTAACATGGATAGTTTTTGCATGAAATTGCGGGTCAACAATGTGTTAAAATAGGTGCATTTTATTGTATATAAATTATATCTCAAAGAAAGTAATCACAATCTTTATGATATTGAAAGACTAAAAATACACTGTGGGCCAGGTGCAATGGCTCATGCCTGTAATCCAAGCACTTTGGGGGCTGAGGTGGGAGGATTGCTTGAGGCCAGCCTGAGAAAGAGTGAGACTCCATCACTATAAAAAATGGAAAAAGTTAGCTGGGTGTTGTAGTGGGCGCCTGTAGTTCCAGTTACTCAGGAGGCTGAGGTAGGAAGATCACTTGAACCTAGGAGTTTCAGGAAGGCTCGCCTACTCAGGAGGCTGAGGTTGCAGTGAGCTATGATAACCCTGTCTCAAACCAAACCAAAACAAAACAAAATAAAACTGTTGTAGATATTTTTCCAGTTTGACATGTAGTTTGACCTCACTAGTTTTTGTGGTCACATAGTATTCCATTGTATAATTGGACCATAATTTAATTTACCAATTCCTGTTAATAGAGATTTAGTTTCTTCTCCTTCAATTTCGTCCTTCCTTCCTTCCTTTTTTTTTTGAGACAGTCTCAGTATGTCGCTCTGGGTAGAGTGCTGTGGCGTCACAGCTCACAGCAACCTCAAACTCTTGGGCTTAAGCGACTCTCTTGCCTCAGCCTCTCAAGTAGCTGGGACTACAGGCACCTGCCACAGCACCTGGATATATATTTTTTGTCAGTTGTCATTGTTGTTTTTTTAGCTGGCCTGGGCTGGGTTCAAACCTGCCAGCCTCAGTGTACGTGGCCAGCGCCCTACCTACTGAGCTACGGGCACCGCCTTCAATTTCTATTATAAACAATGTTTCCATGATCATGGTTATAGCCACATCTGTGTATACTTGTCCATTTATTTCTTTAGGATAAATTTCCAGAAATGAAATTTCTTGGACAAAAGATATTTAATGGCAATAGATAATGGCAAATTATAATCCAACATTTTATGCTGGCTGGATGTTGTGGGTGCCTGTAGTCTGACCCAAGGGTCTGAGGCTGGAGGCTGAAGCAGGAGGATAGCTTGAGTCCAGGAATCTGAGGTTGCTGTGAGCTAGGTTGATGCCATGGTACTCTATCCTGGGGCAACAGAGTAAGACTCTGTCTCAAACAAAACAATCCCCCCCAAATTGTTATACTAATTCATACTTCCAGCAACTATGTATTATGATTTCCACTACTGCTGCATTCTTACCAGTACAGTCTTTTATGTTTTTATAATATTTGCCAATTAGAAAGATTAAAAATGGGTTCAGCACCTGTAGCTCAGCAGCTAGGGTACCAGCCACATACACCAGAGCTGGGAGGTTCGAATCCAGTCTGAGTCTGCCAAACAACAATGACAACTACACCCCATAAATAGCCAAGCATTGTGGCAGGTGCCTGTAGTCCTAGCTACTTGGGAGGTTGAGGCAAGAGAATCACTTAAGCCCAAGGGTTTGAGGTTGCTGTGAGCTATGACACCACAGCACTCTACCCAGGGCAACATAGTGAGACTCTGTCTCACAAAAAAAAAAAAGAAAGAAAGAAAGGAAGGAAGAAAGATTAAAAATGATACCTCACTGGTTCCATTTTTTTTTTTTTTTTTTTGAGACAGAGTCTTGTTCTGTGGCCACTGTTAAATATAATGGCATCCCACAGGTCACAGCAACTTCAAACTCCAGGGTTCAAGCAATCCTCCTACCTCAGCCTCCCAAGTCACTGGGACTACAGCAGCTCATCATGCTGGCTGGATAATTTTTTTTATTTTTAGTAGAAACAGGATCTTGCTCTTGCTCAGGCTATTCTTGAACTCCTGAGCTCAAGAGATCCTCCTAATTTAGGGCTTTCACATGAAAGCTATAACCCAGTTTCCATGATCCTTTAATGCTGCCTTGACTATAAACCTTCCTGTCCATTACTCACAGGACTGGACTGGGAAACTTTTACTTGTGTTTATCTGACTATTTCATTACGTATCTCTACCATGCTCAGTCCCCACTGTTGCCTTTCCTTAATGAAACCTACCTATTTCTTTACTTCTTCAATTCATTTTTTTCATTCAGTTCCATACTTCAAATTTATTTCCCAATGACTCTTTCTAGACTCTAGTTAAATAAGTTCCCTGATGCTCTGAGCGAAAATGGATTATTCCTTTCCTTGTCTGCAGTTTCTTACTTTTACCACTTTTGGTATATATGTGTATACATACATATCTCTCTCTATATACACACCCACATACATACTCATAATATGTATATATGTACAAATGTTCAAGACAGATAGAAAAATGTCCAATTTTAGTTTTAATCAAAGGACTATAAAGAAAGGACTATTATTTTGCCCTACAAACATGAAATTATTAGGAAATTATAATATTCAGTGTTAACTGTATATGCAGAAAAACAAAACTTTTATATTCAGAGAGCATAACTGTAACTTTGTACAGTCTGGCAGCACATATTAGAAGGTTTGAAATGTTTATCTGAGGATCCAAGCATCCCAATTTGAAGAATTTGTCTTAAGGACATAAACAAAAACATACAAAAAAACCATGTACGGGATTATTATCATAGGATTATCACATAACTAAATTGGAAACAACCTATTAAACAATAAAACACTGCCTTAAATTGTGGTGTACTTATATAAAATACAATTTAGACATTGAGAATAATGTTCCTGGGGCTTGATTAATTACCTGGAAACAGGATGACATATACCTTAAGAGTGATTGTTTTGTGGTGAATATTTTTTTTCTCATAATTTTTCTGATTTGTAAAACCAACAATGAACTTGTATTACACAGTCAGAAGAAGTCAGGCTGGAAATGCAGAGAAATTTCCTGCGTTCACTGGCAGGGTGTCCTAGGGCAGATCCCCTAAATGCTGAGATAAACAGTAGTTAGAAACCCTGAAATGCGTCTCTCCTTACGAGTGAGCTGACCACAAGTCAGACCATTGTCAGCCTCAGTCTCCACATCAGTCAAACGAAGAGATTGAAAAAGGATGTTCTCTCTTATATTCTTAATATTTTTTACTCTCTATGTCCATTAAATGCCCAATTTATAAAAAAAACCAAAAAACAAAAACACTTATTGTGTATGAAACACGTAACAGATGATGAAGTATGGAAGTTTATAATGAGCAGATGGTTATGGTAGAGAGTATTTCATTCCCAAGCTGACACTCCAGATTTTTAAGTACCTCCAAATAAAATAAATGAATAAGGCAGAGCAGAGAAAGCCTATTTTTTTTCCTCATCACTTATTGCTGGAAAAATGTCTGAAATATTGAGTCAGCCCATATGGAAAATTTGTGATGTTTAACAGAAATCTCGGTGACCCCTGGGTTACAGGACCCGTGATTGCCAGTTCCTTTCTGGTTTGAACTGGGAGTGATAGTTTACACTATTTATGGTGCAATGACTCCATACAGATGGGGAAATCAGATCAACTGGAATCAGAACTCTGGATTCTAATTACATCCAGCTGTTCCGTGGAAGCTGCATCTTTAGCACTGAAAACTGGTAAACACAAATTTCATATTTTAAAAAGCAGTTTGAACCTGTGAAGATATAAAGGTAGAAATCAGTAATGTTGAAATGTAGACTGCATCTGTCTTATTATAAACATGAACCTGAGTTTTTATGGTTGTTACTAAGAAGGGGCCAGACAAGTTTTCTCCTTGCACGTTGCTTGTGAACGCACTTGTTTTCCCTTCTTTTTGGCCTTGAATATTTCATGAAAACTTTCTACCAATAAGCTTTATGCTTTAAGTCATCTTTTCCTAAATTTCGATTAAAATAAATATAATGTCATTACCAGGAACCGTAAAATAGAATTGTATTTTTTTTTTTTTAGTGTAAAAGAAGAAAGTAATTTTAAAAGTAAATATCAGCTAATATCTGCTATGTGGAGATCTCATTTTGCTTCGTAATAACTTCGAGGCATCAACCTTCTTCTATCTTTATTTAGGGCAGTAGAATGATAATTAGGTAACATACGACTTTGTGTATTTCTCTGGAGGAAATATTAACATTGTTCACATAATGCATTTCTAACTCAATCTGGAAAATACTTTGCAAAAAGTAAGACAAATAGAAACCTGTGACTTTGCGGTACGTACACCATGACCTAGAATCGTACCCAACACCTAGTAGGAACTGGAAACTATTTTATTTTAATTAAGAAAAGGAAACTGAAGGATATGAATATTTTTGATTAGTAAATTAAATCTGAGCCATAAAAATATTTACAGCAAGAAGGAGTAGCAGTGGACCTACATATGGGGTTTTAAGCCTTCACTGAGCTCTACTTTCCTTTAGAAAGAGTGGGTGTGGCAGAGGGGATGTGAGGGCAGCTTGGGGAAGAAAAGGATCTGAGTTTGAGTCCAGGGTCAGCGCATTGCTTGTGTGACCTCAGAGACTTTACAGTTTTTGCTTTCTGCAAAGCGTGTATAATAATGTCCAGCATCCAGGGCTGTTTTGAGGTCTGAGTAAGAAATACATAGATTCCATAACAGCATGGGACTAACTTACTGCTCATGGACTTCCCATCAAAGCCCTGCCTGCCTTCCTTTGCTCTCATCTTTAATTTTAACTTTAATATCTTTTAGCTTCTTTCATCAGAATATCCTTCATTCTATCCAGACTTTTTTCTGGTCTATGAATCACACATGTGACTTCAGTACATGGGTCACTACAAAAGTTTTGAGACAGATGGTGTTATGATCCATTATTTCACTGCCAAGCAACACAGCTGAAAGCGTCCTTTCCGATGCACCTGTGGGGATTCGTCCTGCTCAGTGCTGCAGGGAGGGCTCCATTTACTTCCAACCACATAGATTTCATGTTTCCTGAGTTTTGTATATCTGAAAACTTTCAAGTGACATTTATCACACTCCGTCTTACACAGGGTGAACCCACTTATGAATGCATATATCCTGTACTTTACTGTCCTTAGTAACTACAGCAGCAGCAATATAAAACGCCAGTGTCAACTGAACACTTACTGGATGCCAAGCAATGAGGTAAATGTTTTCCACACATTATCTTATTTAATTCTCTCAATTTTATAAGGTGCCATTATTGCCCGAGTTTGAACTTTCTATGTTTAAATTTAAATTACCCAAAAAGCAAATAATTCCTTTTAAATTCTTTGATTGTACCTATTATTGCACGAATTGCATGAAGTGATCTATATACGCTCTTTTGCTTAAAGTATATAACAACATTTGAGGTCAGATTTATTTGTATTTTGCAAATAGAGAAATTAAAGCTTAAGAAAGGATAAGAAATATATCCATATTACCCATAAATTCCAATTAAGAATAAAAATCACAGTATATCAAATCCCAATTCTAAACCGTGCATCCTTCCATTATCCAACGAACAGCCATATGTTATTTCTACCAATTGTTCAAGAAATAATTCCTGAAAGTGCTGTAGTTCTTCTCACACATATTATTTGAACTGTGTCAGAGTAGAAACCTTTGCCACTTTTATACAGTCGATTTGTCATTATTTAGTAAAATGTAGTTAATTAGTCATTTTGGTTTGTAAACTGAATAAAATGGTTTCTCGTTAATTGCACGCTTTTTCTTATTTTCTAAACCAGAAGTCAGCTGGAGCCATCTATGTTTTTAAACAAAGCTTTAGTGAGACACCGGACACCCAGTTGTTTACATATCTTCTCTGGCTACTTACAGCCTGCAACATCAGAGCTGAGGAGACAACAGACGCCACAGAGCCCCAAAAGCGGGACACACTTATGGGTTTGTCCTTTATAACACAAGTTTGCCAAACCCTGTTCTAAATCATCATGGTAACTTTTCCTTCTCTTGGAACTCAACATATTATATGATCTTGCCAGACATAGGAATTCAGTGACTAATTGGTCCACCTACCCCAAACCCAAAGTAGATTCACTGATGCCAGGTCTTAGGACTCCAAGTTTCCATCAGTTATTGCAAATGCAAAGTGCAACCAATATCCATGTTTAAAAAGTATTTTTATTTCTTCAGGTTTTCTGTATTAAACATCTCAAATAGTTTTCAAGCTTATAACTTATTACAGTTTTCATAAAGGGCTGAGAAGGAAGAGAAAACAGTGCCCATCTGTAAACAATCCTGAATCCATACCTCTTCGTGCCCATTTTAATCTACATCTTTCATTCAGCTCAAACATGTCTGGGGTTATTGTTGAAGAAATATTATATAGATGCACTTAGAAACCATGAATTCATTTAAAACAGTGGTTCTCAACCTGTGAGTTGCAACTCCTTTGGACTATATTAAAGGTTCATGACATTAGGAAGGTTGAAAACCACTGATTTAAAAGATTTCAGAATAGGGTAATATTCACGTGCACACACTTTTCTTTCCTGAAGCTGAGAAATTACATGGGCAACTCACAAGTTTACAGTTTGATAAATTCCTGTCCCACCAGGTGCGTTACCTAGAGCCTGTCTGCCTACCTTATTCCCTCTTTAGCTTGCTTGCCTATTTCTTTATGTGTGTTTGAGGGATTTTATTTTCCATTTATTGTATCTTTTTGTCAATTTACTATCCAGCCTTATCTGATCATGAGTCATTATTGTTCTAGTCTATCTGTATTTATGAAATAAGTGATATTTATTAAAAGTAGACATTTATCACTGAAAAGACAATATTATTCTGTGACGCATGGCACCGTTACGTCCAGGACCATCGCAGCTGCCGCCTGGCTGATGCCAGGATGACCAGGTGCTCTGCTTTACTCGTGATCTTCTTATCATGCCCATTTCAAGTTAGATATTAATACTTTTCATTTCAGACATGGCAAGACTGTCATTCCAAGATTTTTAGTAAATTGACCAAGCTCACACAGCCACAGCTACTTTTAAATCCGAGGGCTGTCAGGTTCCAAAGTCCTATTCTTTCTACCACAGGACACCTCCGCTAACGCCTTGTGTTACTGGAGAACAGTCATTACATATATAAATGGCTGTGTATTTTTCAGACTTAAAAGAGATGAGCTATCAAGATATGAAGTGATGGAAATGACAGAGAAAAACCTTACACTCATATCACCAAGTGAAAGAAGCGAGTCTGAAAAAGCTACGTGTGGTGTGATTGTAATTCTAAAACAGTCCGGAGAAGACAGAACTAGGGAGAGAGAAAAAGGTCAGTAGTCGCCAGGGGTGGGCAGTGAGAGGGGTAGGGATGAATAAGGGAATCAGAGGGCATTTTTAGGGCAATGAAACTGTTCTGTATCGTCTTTCAGTAGTAGATATATGACATAATTCATTTGTCCGAACCTGTGATATCAGATATTTGTCCAAACCTGTGTATTACATAATACCGAGAGTAAACACTAAAATAAACCACAGACTTGGTTAATGTTATCATGTCAACATTAGTTCATCAATCGCTTATCTCTACAACTGAAGCTATTGAAAAAATTAAAATATATTCAAAATAAAATAAATCATAAATATGTTTCACTCACAATTGATTGCATTCCTCTGCCTATTACAAGGTTTTCTGAAAGTGACTACTCTGTACCCTGAACATATCAGGGGGGTGTGGAAAGACATGGAACACAAGATTTATTGTAAGTTAATACAATAAATGGGTCAAGTGATGGTAATTTCTGACATGGTTCTGACAGAAATGACAAGTGATACTTTTTCATGCTAGTGGATACATTCTAGTAATAGATAAAGTTCTGGCATTATGGTGTTCTGGTTTCAATTAATACATACAGTTTGGAGGGGACTGTCTAACGCACGAGCTCCATAATAGAATATTAAGTATTTTACTACTACAACAAATATTTCCCTAGATGAGGAAGACAACACATTCTGTGTTGTGAAGTTCAGTGCTGAAGGGCTGATTCATATAGAATCACTCATCCATATGCCTTGGAGTTTGCGTTTGTCAGTTGAATTTCCAGTTTTTCTTTTGGCTAAGTCCATTTGAAACTCTTCCTATGGAATCAAAACCACACACTTATATTGCCATTCGGAGGAGACTTTATTAAGTGTTCTTATATTCAATTTATTCAAGGAGAATTTATTGAGTATCTTTATTTTGGCAGAGTTACACTAACTGCTGTGGTGGCATGGTTAAATCAGTTCAGTGTTCCGAACCTGTCAGGAGCTCAAAAAGAAGTTGATGAGCTATCTCAAGCACAGCAAATAATAGAATATTCAGAGAAAGGGCAGTGTAGAAAAGTGAGCAGAACTTCACCTCACTTATAGAAAAAGTGCATGGTAGAAAAGTGAGCAGACCAAATAGACAGAATATCACCTCACTTATCTGTTGTGATAAGACATTTACGCTTTTGAAATGTACCCTTGCATTGTGCACATTAGGTGAGAGGCCACCAGATTCCCTCCCTCCTCTCCATCTCCCTCTTCCCCTCCTCCCCCCTCTTCCCTTCTTGATTCTGGACTATTGTTGTGTTTTATCATTTGTATGAATGTATATATGATTATATATTGGTTTCATAGTAGTACTGAGGACACTGGATACTTTTTCTTCTGGTCCCATAAAAATGACACCATATATAGCTAAAGCTTTCTTCTAGACTTAAAAAGAATAAACTCCCTAAATAAAATTTCATAGAAACTTTTACATGCAAATATATCTTTTAGGAAATGCATGGAGTCCTTTTCTTCCACAGGAAATGCTCCTTTGGTATTGGGAATCTCCCAGTGTTAAAGTGTGTACAAACACAGGACATAAATGTGCAGAGGTAACAAGCGGTAACAATGTGTCCGAAAAGGTCCTGCAGCCCCAACAGTGGAAGCATCTGGGAAGCATCAGTTCTCACTTCCTTGGGTGCATCTGAAGGCCTCACACTCTCCTGAATCACATTCCTCTGCTACCTGCCTTTGAACAGAACATAGCTTCACACTTGTGAGTCACATTTCCCTCCATCATCTTCCCTGACTCACTCATCCTTTCCCACATCACAGTTGGAATCACAGGATAGAAATATTCACATGGATATTTGTCCATTTTCCAGCATTGTGCTAGTTGCTTAGTGGCAGAGGGCTAGAGTGAGCAAGGCAGACTTTTCCTCATTATAATGGAGTTACAGTCTGTAGGTCCTGAGAAGTACAATCAGAAGGCGCTGAGAAAATTATTACACAAATGATTGTGTACTTAGAGTTGTGAAAGATATCACAGAGAAAATGTAAAAGTTGTTCTGGAGGTCTATCGCAGGGCCAAGGTCTTCTGAGCAGTTACCTTAGCAGGTTTCTGCTTGGTGATATAAAGTATCATCATTATTAGACACATTATCTTTCTGAGATATCTACCTCTGTTGTGGTCTATGCAAGGAGGACCCCGTACATTTCACTCTGTATGCAACTCCATAAACTTTGCCCAATTTAAAACTGAAGCAAGTGAAGCTTGACTAACTAGAGTATTTAAGAACAAGAATTGCATTTTTATTTGAACATAATTGATCCCAAAGTGGATCCCTGTAGCCCCCCTCTCAATCAGATGCATTGCTCCTTTTAGACATTTCCTGCATTGACATAAACATTCAGACTTTATTATGAAACTCATGATGTAGTAAACAAGGAAAATTTTTCTATTAGAAGGCAAGGCAGCTCTGCTGGCCCCTCTGCCCCTTCTAGCAGGAAAGAGTCCCTCACCCTCCCTGAACCTTGGTTTACATACATAAAATGAAAGGATTAACTGCATATCTCTTAGGCTTTTCCTACCATTACAATTACAGAACCTTTTATTAATTAGATTGGGTATAAGGGGAACTCTCCTTAAAAAAGTGAGAATTTGGTGTTTTGTCTCTGTTGATGATTTAAGTAAAACCTTCAGAATCTCAATTTTCTCAATAAAACTTGCCATGTTCTGGAGGAAGATTTGGGACCTGGATTTTCCAAATAATTGTAGCATGTCTCTAATTCATTAATTAACACATAGACTGGGTATTCCCAAATTGTTCCCAAGGTTGTAATATTGCAGCACAGACATCTAATAAAACTGTTTGGCTTCAGAAATAATAACCAGGATTTGTCACATGGAATAGAGAAAGAAGCAAGAGGATTGAGCAGCCAGGAGCCCCACAGGCTCTGTAGTTTGATAACGGGGATCTGACACAGCAGTCCACAAAGATCATCTTGAAATAGCTTTACACCCAGACAGCAAATCACAATAGTATAAAGAACTAGTGATTTCTTTAAAAGGCAAACAAAACCTCATGTTTCTTCACAGGAACCATCTCTGGGAATGGGCTCTAACAATAGTTCAAAGGGATTCTATCTTGACCTTTACAAAAACTGTAATAAGTGTTGGAAAAAAGTCAGAAGATAAAGAATGAAATAAAATGGTCTGCCCAACGTAAGTTCTCTGGAGAATTAAATACTCATTTTTATCTGTAAACATCACACTGATAAATAACAGGAATACGTACTTTTTTATTGCTTCATGTCACTATAAAATCAAATCACAAGTCACAAAGACAGTCCAAGATCTTGTTACCATATTTAGAAAGAATCATTGAGTTTTGTTCTAAGAAATGTCCAACATGATGAAACAAATTTAGAAACAAAAAATGCTCATTCAGGAATGCAGATTTTAATAATGGCAAAGAGAAAAAAGCAGGGAAATGTTAGGATCTGGCAGGGGAAGGGAGAAGATGCCCAAAAGTGAGAAAACAGGCTTCCACAGAGCAGACCAGGGATGCTGGACGTGAACTTTGCCTATGCCAGTTTTGATGATTTGATCCTCCCTAGTGACTGGCCTTCTTTGGTAAATAGATAATGAGGAAAAAAATCTGTTACAACAAACTCTGCAATGTGTAACCAGCACTTTCACAATAGAAAAAATAAATGTTTCTAAAACATTTTGTGAGATTTAAACTAAAAAAAAATAATAACAATTCTGGTAGCATAGCTGAAAACTATATATTCCTATCCTCTTGGGTAATTACATTAACCAAATAGGTCTTGTGACTTGTCCAAAGCCCCACTGCTAGACATTCTACACTTCTGTGCCAATCACTTACCTTTCCAATCACAATTCAAATGTCATTTCCTTCCATGATCCTTAGCACAGTTCCAGACAAAACATAAGTAATTGCATGTTATTCCATGCATTCGTAATATCATATGCATACCCCAACTGTACTGAAACTTGTATTTCTACAATCTTTTACACTCTATTAGAGAGCCAGCTCCTTGAGGGCAGAAATTTTCCACTTACTACGAGAGTCATAAGTTATGATTTTTGTTTGTTTGCTTGTTTGTTTAGAGAAAAATAGATATATGATTAAATTCATAATAAAATAAACTTTCTTTAACCTATATGTTTTATAATGTATTCATGTAGCAATAATTATTTCCTTCTTTGGGTAGGAATACACTGCATTTCCTTTTTCATTTACTGTACTAAGGAATTCAGAAATTCCTTACTTTTCAGGGCTACACCCAAATTCTCTTATATATGCCAATTGCTTATACAGCCCATGTGTCAAAGAGCCGCTGGATTGTTTGCTGTGGCAAATGGTGTCTATTGACCTTCCATCGCATACATATAATCTTTTATTTCTCTTTCTTTCTTTCTTTCTTTCTTTCTTTCTTTCTTTCTTTCTTTCTTCTTCTTCTTCTTTTTTTTTTAGAGACAGAGTCTCACTTTGTCACCCTCAATAGATTTGCCCCTGTAGGTCAGTTGGTGCTTACTCCTGGCAGCTTGAAGAATCTTTTCTTTTGTTTTGACTTTGGACAGGTTCTTCACAATGTGTCTTGGAGAGGCTCAGTGAGAGTTCAGGTGACCTGGGGTCTGATATCCCTCTGAAAGGAGTGTGTCAGAATCTTTGGTGATATTTGGGAAATTTTCATTTATAATATTCTCTTGCTCATGTCTGTTAGAGTTTCTCTTATAAATTGAGGTGCATTCTGGTTGGGTAAATAAATATTCATAATTGAAATCTCATCATATTGAGTATTAAACTTAACAAATATGAAGTGACCATTCTTATCCTTCCTTACTTTTGTTGGTTTAAAGCCTATTGTGTCTGCAAATAGAATTGCAATGCCTGCTTTTTTCTGGCTACCATTTGCCTGAAATATGGATGACCATCCTTTCACCCTAAGTCTATATTTATCTTTTAAGGTAAGATGTGACTCTTGTATGCAGCAAATATCTGGCCTAAGTTTTTGTATCCAGATGGCTAACCTGTGCCTCTTTAGAGGACAGTTTAAGCTGTTCACATTAATGGAGAATATTGATAAGTCTGGTAAAATTTTGGGTATTAAGTACAGTGGACATTTTTAATCCTTTCGCCACTATGGAAGTTGGAGTTTGATTAAAAGTTTCTGAGTGAGTTTATTTTTTGTGGTAGAGGATTGGGCTGTTCATTATGGAGGACAGGTCTGAGAATATCCTGAGGAGCTGGTTTAGTTATGGCAAATTTCTTCAACATATGAATGTCATTAAAGTATTTAATTTCTCCATCATAAATGAAACTCGGTTTAGCTGGATACAGGATCCAGTGTTGAAAGTTATTTTGTTTTAGGCAATTAAAAATTGATGACCATCCTCTTCTGGCTTGAAAAGTTTCAGCAGAGAGATCTACAGTCATTTTAATATTCTTCCCTTTGTAGGTAATGGATTTTTTAAGACTGGCTGCTTTCAGAATTTTCTCTTTCATATTAACACTAGTGAAATTAATTATGATAAGCCTGGGGAATGTCTTATTCAGATTGAGTTGTGCTGGGGTTCTGAAACTGTCTGCTATTTGAATTTCAGAATCTCTTGGCATGTCTGGAAAATTCTCTTTCATAATTTCATGGAGATGGGCCTCTGTGCCTTGCGAGGCCACTTCATCACTTTCAGGGATTCCAATGAGGCAGATATTAGCCTTCTTCAAATTATCCCAGAGCTCTTTGAGAGAATGATCTATTTTTTGTTCTTCATTTCTCTTCCTCTTTGAAAGTTCAAAAGCTTTATCTTCAATGTAAGAAAACCTTTGTTCTGCATGTTCCACTCTATTACTGAGGGATTCTACTGTATTTTTCAGATCTTTGAGAGCTCCAAATTCTTGCTTCAGTGCATCAAAATATTTGGTGGTTTTGTCCTTAAATTCATTAAATTCTTGAGACAACTTTTGAATTTCTCCTCGAATTTCTAATTCTGACTTTTGAATTGCTCTTTGAATTTCTAATTCCAAATTTTCCTCCATTCTATTAATCTTGTTTGCAATCCAAATTCTGAATTCAATTTCCGACATCTCGGCCAGCTGTTTATGAATGGGATCTTCAGTTACATCTGCTATATCTTTCCTTGGTGAGGTTGATCTATTCTGGTTATTCATGGTACCAGAGTTTTTCCGTTGATTCCACCCCATGATTATTTTACACCATTTGACTTTTCCCCTGAAGCTTTGTTGAGGACCTGTACAGTGCTATGGCTTGAGAAATTGGGGACCTATTTGGTGTGGTGGGGCTAAGTGGTTCTGTCTTGTTTTCAGCTGGTCTCTGTTTGACCCTAGTGAAACAGTTACTCTGAGTTGAAGTCTCAGCTGTGGAGAAATACCAGCAATTAAGTCACCCCGCCCCCCACAGGCAACAATTGGAAAAGGAAAATCAAACCTTCCTATAACCACACACCCAGTGCACTACTTGAATAGTCCTCAGGTGATTGGCTCATTTGAAAAGGTCCAAATCAATTGTCTCCGTCAGCACCCATCTCAGGTGTGAGAGTTTAAAAGTCTCTATGAATTGAATCGCAGGGGTCTGATAACAACTCAAATATGACTTGCTCCTGTGCTCTGTGAATTCAGGAGGACCCACCCAGCAAATACATTAGTCTGGGAAGGTTGATGCCTCCTTTTCCACCTTGCACCTCTGTCACACCCAATCACTGATAACCCCTCTGGGCTGTGACTCAGTTGCCTCCAGTCAGCAGATACTCCAGAGGTTTGCACCTGCCTGAATCATAAGGAAATCTGTATCTGCTCAGCCAGGCCTTTATCCAGCAGGGGGTGGTGAGTACTGACAACCTCCAGCCCTTGATGGACGCTAGGGGGTGTTCACTCAGTTCCAGCCCTGCCCCTGATTGATGTTACTGACAGAACAGAACAACTTTGTGGGAATTTGTTTCTGTCCCTGCTAAATTCCTCTGCAGAAGAGAAGCTATTTTGAGTTCCAGAACCTGTGCCTGAGGCCCTGTTTTTACTCCTGCAGGTTTGTGTTTGTAGCACGGTCAGCTCTAGCCTCCTGCCTTCCTTTGTGTATAGGCTGATGATCCCCTGAGGGCTGGGTGTGTCTTAAGCACAGTAAAGTGGTCCTCTGGGTCAGCCCTGACTTGGGAATTTCCAAGCTCTGCACGTGTGTTTTCTAGTCCCCGTGCTCCACGCAGGCCAGTACTGCCACAGGCAAATCCTTTACTCATGGGGCCTGTGTTACAGTCTCAGATCTGTTCCTCAGTGGTTGCCATCTGAGAAGATGCCCAGCCACCTCTGGTTGCCCAGGGAGACAAGGGTTGTGTCTTTGGAATATCCGGGGGTGGGCCCTATTGTTGCCGAAAATGGCTGCTGCTCTGCGCCTCAGGGCACTTCCACTCCAGTGTGGTTCCCTCTCAGCCTACTGTCATATCCTCACTCCCAGGCTGCAGAATCAGCACTGACCAGCTGCAGTCCAGGCCCTGTCCACACCCCTCGAGAAATCACCCAAGAATCTGGACTCCTGGGGGACAGGCCTCCAGACCTCAGAGTGAGAGTGGAGTAGAGTGCTGGGAGCTCAGAATTGCAGGTCAAAATATCAAACTCATTGAGACCAAATGAGGAAATAAACAGATAAAAAGGCTACCTAACACACAAGCCCACAGATGCACAAACAATCAGAAACACACAGACATACAGACAACAACAACAACAAATAAAACAACTACAATAAAAATAATGATAATCATAAAATAATTGAGAAAAAGAAAAAAAGTAAAAAAATACAAACAAAACAAAAAAACAAATAAAGAACCCTCTAGAAATCTGATGTTAGCACTCAGAAACCATAAGAAGGGAAGGAGAGGAAGTGAGAAGGGAAAAAAAAAAGTAGTGTTCATAAAAAAGTTAAAAAAGAAGAAAGAAAAAATTAAAAATAGAAAAAATAAAAATAAAAAAATATATAAAAAAATAAAAATTAACGATAGTTCCTCCAAGAAAATGATGAGAAAAAAGGAACCAACCTTTTTTTATTATTAATTTTATTATTAAATATTATTCTTGTATATATGTAGAAATATACATCTGTATGTATGACGTAGGATCAACTTTTGTGGGAATATATTTATAATGCAATATACTTTCTGGACACCAGGTGGTGCTGTGAGTGGTTCCCAGCGCTTATACCCAATTCAGTTTATACTGTTACCACGGTAACCACCCTACCTGGCCTATCGCCATTTTAGAGTTTCTGTAAAAGTTTTTTTTACAAAATTGTCCAACCTTAGCTGCTCTGTTCCAGACAGCACTCCTATCCGACCTCCCAACTCAGTGTAGATGTCCACGCTTCACAAATCTTTCTAGTCTGCTCCCTCGTTCTCCTGCAAACTGGCAACTGCAATCAGCTGTGGGGGAGGGTGTTGACTGCCACTAGATTTCACTGCTGCCATGGCTGTGGCATCCAGAAACCTTATACTCAGTTTTTGTGGCTCAGAGTCTAACTTTTGAATCCAGATTTTTGAGTACAGCCACCCACCAGTTCGCCGCACAGCCTGAACTGCCAGCCTGCACCCATATTCCCCACCAGGAAAGTTCCAGTCTATTTAATCACTCCTGTTGTTCTGGGAGAAGGTGCCCACCATTTCGGACAACTCAAAATGTCTGTTTCCCAGGCAGGATCCCTTCCCTTCGATTTTTCATTGGGTTGCTCAGTTCCTTGTGATTCCGAGTGGCTCCCCTTTTGGGTGCCAAACTCTGATCAGGAATAAATTTTCATCAGTTGGGTTTTGACAGGAATTGCAAGCTGCTGTCCTCCATGAGAGAGGGGCCCGCCGGCCAAGCACAGAGAAAATCTCTACAACAGAGTCCGTGGTTTTAAATTACACTTCATATACAGTAATCTGCTAATTCACTGAGCGTCTCTAGCTGTCTGCCCCACCAAAGTGGGGAAAAGGTCCAGACTCCCCCATTCCTCTCACCTGATGACTTGGGAGAGGTGGGCTACATGTCTGTCCCATCCGCCAACTATGTAGCAGTCTCCTCTTCTCACTTTTCTGCATCCTAATTCTTCTCACATATAATGAAGAATTAGGATGTAGAAAATATATTAATATATTAATATAATTATTATATAATTATAATAATATATAATTATATAATATATTATATATTATTATTATATAACATATTAATTATATAACATAATAATAATGATAATAATTATTATTATTTTGAGACACAGTCTCTGTTGTGCAGGCTACAATGCCATGGCAGCCCAGCTCACAGTAACCTCAAACTCCTAGGTTCAAGTGATCCTCATGCCTCAGCCTTCTGAGTAGCTTGGACTACAAGTGGCTGCCACAGTGCTTAGCTAATTTTTTCTACTTTTAGTAAAGATGGGGTCTTGCTCTTGGTCAGGGTGGTCTCAAAGTCTTGAGCTCAAGGAATCTTCCTGCCTCATTCTCATTACAGTCCTGGGATTATAGGTGTGAGTCACCGTACTCAGCCCTATTTTTAATGTCAATGTTTGTAGCATACTTTTAAAAATTCATAGTTGTCTTCTTCATTTATATGCTTACCTAGTAATTTAAATTCAACAAAATCAATATTTGATATCTTATAAATAGAGAAATATTCTTAATTACAGTAGAAAATGTGTTTTGTTATGTCCTCAAAGTGCTACGACTGGAAAAAGGTATTCCCAAATGCCATTGCCTACTCGGATCCTGTCTAATGATTCATGCACTTTCTTTGCTGTTCTCGGTTCACTCAGTTGTCACCCTTCAATTGATCTCATTCCATCTTCTTTTTCGTTGCCTTTTAAAATTTTACTGAACCACCTCAGTGAAAAAATGAGCTAAATTCTGCATAGGCCTACTTAAAAATATCTCCATTTGCCTTCACATGATTGATGGTTTGGTTTGTATGAAATTCTAGTAGTAAAGGTGTTGCTTCTTAGCTGAATGTGCACATTATTAAGGGCTGGGCTGTGCCCTCGGGCAGCAGTCACATCTCTCCTCTGTTTCTTAGACCTAAGGGGTTTCCTGGGCACTCACCGCATACTTCTATTTCCGGGGGCATGAGAGTTAAGGTGTCATATGTGCTGGGACCATTAAGTGTTGAAATGAGAGTTAGTTTTTGTTCGTCCACGAGGAACTCTGGGGCGCTTCCCTGGTAAGCCGATGACATTTTTGTGTGTGGTTTAACTTGTGTCCTCCATATTTTCTGCTCACATATAGTATTTCCAAAAACAGTTCTTCTTCTTTTATAGATCTGTATATACACTTATAAATTCGCTTCATACAGAAAATTCTCCGCTTAGAATACAATACGTAGGTTTCATGTACATGCTGAGTAACAGCAAGCAGATGAAACGAGGAAGCCCCACAATCACAGAAGGGGACTCTGACTAGTCCTTCCATTAATTGCTCCAGAGTTTTCCAGAAGACTCTCTAAAGTTGGCACACAATGTTTTTGAATTTGGAAAAGTTAGTTCCTGTGCACTTGTTATTTCATTATTTTCTACTTCAATCTAATTTTGTCTAATCGTTTTTCTTCTAAGATTTCCTCACAATTTTCAGTTTTCCCCTTTCTCCCTGTCCTCACCAAGACTATTATGATTTTCTGAAGTTTTTCTTCATATTCATTTTGGTGACTTCAGTGGGCATTTACCAGAAAAATCAGGTGGATGTGTGTGAGGTCTGGTGTTTGTACTAAAATAAATAATACTGAATCAATTAAATTGGCTTTTGAACCTTAACGTTCTTCTTATCACTATCAATCAGAACCTGTGCTATTTGGCCTTGCGGGGGGAGGGGGAGATGGTATCTCTCTGGTGAGGGTTAGGGTGTATTGTACAAAATACCTCTATGTGCTTCTGCCACTCTTTCTCCCCCGATCTGTTTAAGTTGATCCTATTATTCCAGCAGAATAGTAGCCTGCCATTTGGACCTCACTTTATCTAGAAAAATGTAAGTTTCTGGGATCGATAACCTTTAATAAGGAGGTATAAACATACGTTTTCTATCAAACCTTTCTTTGGAACAACTATCCGAATGTGGAAATGAGTTAAATCTAATGGTATCAGGCCAAAGGAAAATAACCGTCAAAGGTTAGGTCAGCAAAAGAAAATTTAATAACAGCATATCAAATATTTACCAGAGCTATTTCCAGAGTTAAATCATTCATGAAAATATATTAAACACTTTAAAATAGGATAACTTTCATGTGACAAATGAGGGACACTTAGAAAGTAAACGTATAATACTGTGCAGTAATAAAACTCATTTTTCTAAAACTCTACTTTCCTTTATACACAATTCTCATCCATCTTGGCTGTCTGGGGAAAAAAATACACATTACTTCAGTTAAATTCTTAAGTTCAATGCTTCCTATTGACTTTAAATTATAGGGAGTTTGTTGAGCTTCTTCAAAGAAAATAGAGGCAATGGGAAAATGAGTAGGCCTACAAGAACCCTGAGAGATTCCTACCAAGTCTGTGCTGTGGTGTACCCATCACATAAACATGCACTGGACCTTACCACGTGATAGATATGCTGAGAGATGTGGGGAATCCATCGCAATTCCCACCATTTGAAACTCATCTTCAACTCTGCTTGGATGCGTGAGGTAACGTAGCACCCACTCCCAGAACGCAATCTGTTCCAAGATGGGACAGCTTGCATTTAGGAAGATTTGTTCCCTTAAACTGAGCTCCATTGTTCTTCATTAAACTCTCATCCATTAGTTCTCAGCTCTTTCTTTGAAATTAGATAGGCGTTTAGTCCTTTCTTCATGGAACAGGGGTTCGTTTATTTGGGGAGTGATTCTAGCTTCCCAAATCTTTGCTTTTCTGAACAAAATAGTCCCCGTGAAGTGTGCCTTATAGAACAAAGTTTTAGACCTCCCAACTCCAGGTTATCCTCATCTAAGAGTATGCATTTCATTTATTTTTTGAAACTGTATTTGTCCTTTGGTACCTGCAAGATAAAGTCTGAATTATTACCGAAGGCTTGTTCAGTCCTTAAATGAGTAAATGTGCTTGTTTATTTGACAGACTCTGTTCTGGTCGTCCAGGACACCACAGTGAACCAGAGACATCCTCCGACTTCAGGAAGCTACAGTCCAGTCCTGTGTCTCCTGGGGTCTCACCTCCACGCCCATGACACCTTGACACTGCTTCCCTGTGTGAATGCACACGTGAGCCTAAATGCTTCAGAGAACCTGACCGTCTAAACCTCTCACCACTAAGAACATTATATACGACCTAGTTCCAAGCAATGCTTCTACCTTTTATACCACTCTCCTACCTGAAAGTACTTAAAACATTTCTTCAGGGTTTTTAAGATCACTCTTGACAATACTAATTTGCATTAACAGGATGGGTCTCAAACCAAAATAATTCCTTTATGGAAATCACATGCTCAGAAAGTCCTTGATTATAAAGTGTGGAAAAAAGACCCTCCATGGAAAGAGAACAGCTGGCCTTTTTGAAGGCCAACCACAGGCTCTTAATCAGCATTAAAAATAAAACATACTCACACCCACTCTGGATCTGTGACTGAGGACCTTTTATTTCAGTTGAGGTAGAGAATAGGCCGTGTTTATCTTTGGAAATGCCATTCAAGCCTTTCACAGATGTACATGCAATACCCATGGTGAAATGTTTCAAGTCCAAACTGCAAATATATTAGGATTTACTACAAATCTACGATCTAGCAATATACCCAGTCAGGAGTAAAAGCCTACTTTCCTTTTGTTCTATAAATCTATGCCAAAATATAGTTCTTGTTATTACTTCAAAGGTCTAACATACCAGAAAAAGTTCTGCAGACAGGGCTGAATAAGTTCTGAATTTCATCATTCTTTAAAGTATAATTTTATATGATTCTTTTAAGTTACATTGCAACCCACATTCCAACCCAAGAAGCATTTTGCTACTGAAGCCATTCCATTATTTTCCAACTACAAGGGACTTGAGTAAAATGTCTCATGACCTCATTTTGAAAAAGCAATTTCCAGGATTCTGCAGTCATGTCTGTAGGTATTAATAGATATTTAGCCTGGTATTAACATTTCCAATATTATTATAATATACTTTTGTATAGGAAAATGTTAATTATCATGTCTGGTCATAACCAGAAATCCATGAGGCAAAAGAAATGAGAGGAGGTCTGGGGTGGCCCTGTGACTTAAGGAGTAAGGCGCCAGCCCCATATGCTGGAGGTGGTGGGTTCAAACCTAGTCCCAGCCAAAAACTGCAAAAAAAAAAAATGAGAGGCATTCTAGACAAAGAAGAGGGTGCCCTCCACTAATGTGAAATGTTCCCTTACAGAAAATGTGGGTACCATTGTGTTCAGTGGATAGAATCTTAACAAATGTCAAAATCACGTAATTTATTCCTTGGTATGTGTAAGGTTAGAAACACAGAGTTTAGTCTTTGATGTGACTGCTTTAAGTTGCTGAAAAGAAAATTATGAATGTTTTGAGTAATCCAACACAAACTGCCACAGCGAAAGCTGGTTTCTAAGAATGAGAATGAATTAAACTCCTCTGTGTAACTATGCAGTAAAACCAAAGTCTGTGTAATACACAGAAGTGGGAATGTGAACAGTAACCCCAGAATTATGATGCCAGATGGAGAAATCAGTTTGCAATCTGGTAGCATGTGGAATACGGACCTGGATGGGATCAGGCTATCTGGGTTCTAGCTCCAATTCTATACCCAAGTGTCTGGTGGACAGAGATGTGTAAATGAACAACAACAAAAAAAGAACCACATTTCTGGGAAGGTTTTAATGAAAATCTTTTACTTTATGACTTTGTTCAGGGCAAAGAAGAAGCCACTAGACCATGTCTCAGCAGGGAATTGTTTGAAAAAGTCATACTGAAAGTTACCCTTTACCAGGGACAAGAATAGGAAAATAATCAAGGGCACAGTCTCCAAAACCAGACAGTCTGGGTTCAAATCCCCCCTGCCCTCGCTAGCTCTGTGGCTCTGGGTGAGCTATTGAATTTCCAGCGTCAGTTTTCTCACTTGTAAAATAAGGGTCCTGGCTGGTTTCAGAGAATTAATATTTGTTCAATGCTTAGAAAAATCCTTGGATGGTTAATGTACTACGTAAATTTTAGCTACTATTATTATCATTATTATAAATATCGTTCATCTTTATGAAAGTAGCAATGAATTATAATTATCAATTTGCCCTTTTTTTCACTTTCTGTGGAGATACTAATTTTTACATTTTTCCTCCTTTTTAATACTAATAGTTAAAATCATCATTTTAGTTGGGTTTAACTAAACATTTTTTTCTGAAAGGAAAATCTTTCTTTGTGTGTCATGTGGACATGTTTAACCAGCTCTCAGAGTATCACATAGAGTTTCATTCAACTGGTCCATTGCCCATTACCCTTGTTCTGCATCCTTATTTGATCAGAGGAAACCAAAACTCTTTTTTACTATCCTTTTATTAGCAGAAGATCCAGGTAATTCAAGCTTGTGCCATTCTCAGAGGAGCAGTGGAGGCCGCCATTGAGAGCTGGCCTGTCATTTTCATTGCCTGCCAGGCTGATAGGGGAGGGAAGAGCCCCAGTGGTCCTTAGCACAATAATGAGAACACATGAGTACTGAAAATTAGGGTTAGTGCTCATTCCTGGATAACCATTCTATTTTGACTAGAGAGAATTTGTTATTGAGAGATAAAAATTATTAAAGATGTCATTAATTCTAGAAACAGAAGTTCCACAGTTCTCAGTATAGGGAAGACAGAACCTGACAAGATGACTTATATTCACTTTTTCTTGGAGCCCTGGTTTCTCATTTACTTGAAAACATCAGTCCCTGGAGACTCAGGAAAGGAACCTAAAACCAGAGTCCTGTGTTTAGAAAGGTTGGTGTTGCCCGAAGGCAGGTGGGTGTTACAGAAAGGCATCTCTGCGGTTTATAGGTAAGAATCTGAGGAGGGAAGGTTGGGTCCGAAATGCAGAGGTGTCCCCAAGATCAGCCTGGTGAGCGTGAGCTAACATCTTAGGTCACCTATGTTGACTGCGTTGTTTTCATCTACTATATCAACACTGGGTTTTCTGATCTGCTTGTTCTGGTAGTTATTTACTGAGAGAGGTTTGTTAAGATCTCCCATGATTGTGGACTTGCCTGTATGTCTTTTTCCTTATGATGATTTTTGCTTCATACATTTTGACAAAGTGTTGTTGAGGGCAGGCAGATTCAGAATTTTGATCTATTCATGGTAGCAGAACTCTTTATCACTCTGAAATGTCTTCATCTATTTCTAACAAAGCTTCTTGCCTTGAAATCGAATTTTCCTGATATTAGTAAAATTACACCAAGTTTTCTTGGCTCATGCCTCATGTTCTATCTCAGTCTTTTCGGATTCAATGCAGCGTCTTCTATCTCAGCAGTATTGGGACAACTTTAGTCTTTTAATCAGAGCATATGTGCTATTTACTTTTGATGTCTTTAATGAAATATTAGGATACATCTCAGCCATGGCACTATTTGCTTGGTATACCTTATTTATCTTATGTTCTATTTTCTCTTCTCACCTCATTTAGAATAAATAAATATCTGCATTACTTTATTTGTCCTCTGTTGCTTCTCTAGTTTAGCATAGTTTACTGTCCTTTTGATGGTTTTTTTTCTAGATATTCAAGCACTTAGCCTCGAATCATATTGCAACTCAATTTAAGTCATTACTTTTATGATTTCACTAACAATACGAGGACCGTAGGACACTAGTTTTATTACTTTCACTTTTGTCTTGTTGTCAGCACCTATTTTAATTCTAGGCAGCATTTTAATTTGCTAACACATCATCATTAATGTTTTATGCAGTCAATATTCCTTTATGCATCTCACATTCATTCTTTCCACTGACCCTCATTCTTCCTGGGACTTCTTTGTTACCATCTGTGCTTATTGTCTTCCTGAAATAAACATTTTTAAGGTTTTCTTTTAGTATTTATCTTCTAGTGATGAATTATTTCAGCTTTGGGTTATCAGAGGTTTGTCTTCAATTCTGAATAATATTTTGTTAGGAATACAAGTTTACTATGGTGGAGTCTTCTTTTTTTCCCCAGCAATTTAGGTCAATCTTTTCATAATCTTGTAGTGTTTTTCATTGACAAATTTGTTGTCAGTCTCACTGGTGCTGCTTCAAAGGCGCTGTTTCTCTCTGTGTGTGCGTGGCTGCCTTTAAGATTATTCCCACTGTCTTTTGGTTTACAGAAGTTTGCTTATGATGTACTTAGACTTATTATTATTATTTTTTTTTACCATTCATGCATTTTTTGAGGGTTTGCGTTCGTGTCTTCCATCAATTTTGGAAAACATCTGAGTCATAATTCTTTCAAATATTTCTTCTGGGCCATTGTATTTCTCTTCTTTGACAATTATCCACATGATTGAGGCTGCGTCTACTATGACTTACCATCTTCTCTTTATGTTCTGTCTTGCTTTTCTCTTTGGCTTTACTTTGAAAGTTTGATACTGACCAACCCTCCAATTCTCTAACCATTTCTTCTTCTAGGCCTGGTATGCTGTTAAACCCAACTGTTGATTTCTTCATTTTAGTTTTCATGTTTTTCAGTTTTAATATTTCCACTTGATTTTGTAAGTTGATGAAATCCTCCTTCATTTCATCTACTTCCCTGAAACTACTCATCATAATGACTTTGTAACTATTGCCTGTTATTCCAGATTCTTCGGTAAATGTGATTCTCTATCTATTATCTGCTCTATGTCTTATTTTTATTTTTATTTTACTTAATTTTATTTTTTTGAGACAGAGTCCCGCTCTGTTGCCCTGGCTTGAGTGCTGTACCATCATAGCTCACAGCAACCTCAAATTCTTGGGCTTGGCAATCCTCTTGTCTCAGCTCCTCAATAGCAGAGACTACAGGCCATCACAACACACAGCCAGTTTTTTCTATTTTTAGAAGTGATGGTATCTCACTCTTGCTCAGGTTAGTCTCCAACACCTGAGCTCAGGCAATCCACCCGCCTCGGCCTCCCAAACTGTGGCATGATTATTTTTAGTTGAATTCCCTACATTGTATTAGAAACAATTCAGTCTCCAGGTCAGTGATTTTCAAACTGTGTGTTGCAGCACACTGGTACACTCCGAGACAATCTTAGTCATGCTGTGAAAAGTTTTAAAGACAATTAATTAAATCATTTTCTAAAGAAGTTCAAAGCACAGTAAGTATATTCTTTTTTTTTTTTTTAATGAACATAAGTGTGAGATGGAAGTTTAACATAGATTTAAGTGTGCTGTGAGATTTTTAAAAAAGGTTGAAAACCACAGTAGTTTAGATCATATTCTTTTTCTCCAGAAACAGTTCACTTTTCCTTTGTTAGAAAAATAAGATGGAAAACTGGTAATGTTAATCAAATATAACTGGTCTCAAGTGGGTTTGGGTTGACATATTTAAAGACTCTGGTTGGACCCACTCAAAGCACAGTTTTTGTGAGTTTCAATGAAAACCTGGGTTCTGACCAGGACTCTTCCCATCGCTAGCTCAGGAATACCACATCCTGTCTACTCAGCTTATAAAGATTGTTGGAAACTCTGCCTCTTTTTGTTCTTCTGATGTTTCCATTTAGTTTCTTAACTGTTTTGTTCATCTTATAGACCACCATGTATTTTGAGGGGAACTGGCTATCTGTCGGGTTTAATCCTTTGTATATTTTCTCGTGGATTGTCAAACCTTACATCTCACTTCAGTCTCTCATCTCCGTGAGATTTCCAACACATTTTCTGTTTTTTTCTGATCCACAGCCATGTCCCTCTGCTCAAGAAAAACCTAGATTCTTATGCTCCTGCCCTGAACTTCGTATCAGCAGAATAAAAAAGGCTGCATAATGCTAACTTACACCCCGCCCACATTCACCAAATATGCAGATATTTGTCTCCACAACTCTTTGATGCCTTTATACTTTTTTAGTATTTTATTTTTTATTCCATTTTATCTTAAGCATGAGTCTACCTCAAAGTATTTTATCACTGTTGGAATTAGAACTCCAATAAGCAAAATTTTAACGTGCAACACATCAATCTTTACTCTGCTGCATTTGTTACTTTAACTGTATGGGTAAAAGAGCTTTCTATATTCACGTTAGGATTGTTGGTCTAACTGAGCTTGATGGGACAGTATTAGGTAAGGCAAGAATAATTCCACTTGAGTTTTGGAGGGTCCCAGAATGTAAGACAGTGCTATACTACAAGGTATTATAATCCCTGAGTTATAAACAAGATAAGCTCTCTACTAAGTTGAATTTGTATGTAAGTTGGAAGAGGTACACTTACCTATTACCTGTAATAGCCTCCATTCATAAGTGTGAGTCATATGTGGGTCAGATGTTTGTAACTCAGGGACTTACTGTAATAACCTCTGTAAGATTTGTATGTCAGTCGGATGTTTGTCACACAGGGATTGCCCTTGCTCCTGGCAATAGAGAGTTCTACTCATGTGAAGACACTGGAGAGGAGATATGGCAAAGAGCAACTTTCAGATGGCCCCATCATTAGTTAAGGTCATCTTTGAGAGGTGGAAATAGAAGAATATGGCAAAACCTGGGTTCCATTTATAATAATGCATTGAAATTGTGGTAAAGTTGATAGAAAGAAATAATAAATGACAGAAGTCTGAGAGACAAAGATTGCAACAAAAAAGAGATTAATGTAATAAATATTACTTTAAAGGGAGAAAAAAACAATTTTTGTATATGGTTCTCAAGCAATGATTTCTAGGCTATTGTTTATAAGCTTCCCATTTTTGTCAAGTTCATCGCAAAGTTCAACTCCATCTTGGATTTTTGTCCTTTATCTTTTACACAACCTCAATTTCCAGGACAGTTTCTCATTAGTTATCGCTGATGAATCCTGTGGCTGGCACCCTTCTTACTGCTCCCGTCTCCATCCAACGCTTGGCTCGACAGTCCTGGGTTCCTGATATTCCTCAGTGAATCATACTTTCCATGACCCTCCCTCACTACTCTCACCAGATTTGTTGTCATTATTGCTTAAAATTTTCAGACATATTTTATTTTTGTTCTCTCTTTGCACCATCCCCAAAACTCTTACATTGAAAATTACATTAATGATATGGAGCATGGCAGACATCTGCTATAAAAAGCTAAGTATTTCAGAAAATTAAAGGCTTGTCAATTCAATCTATACTTGTTTATAAAGTGAATACCTTGCTGTTAGGAAAATTTGCGGATACAGACCACAGTCACCTTATTACCATTTGCTTAATTCAATTAAGAATGCTTCAAAGTGATTAGGTACAATTATTATATTTATCAAAAATTAAAACATGACATCTTTGTTACTTTTAGAAAGAAATAAAAAGTATCCTCGAGAGTTATTTTTAAAAGTATATTCTAAAGATTATCTACTTCTTGCCAAAATTTTAATTATATTAAGGCAGAGATTATGTCGATATTTTCCTGGTCTTTGCATGGAGTGGTATATCACATGCGCTTAATAAATATTTGTTAAGTAATCAATAAATGAAGGAGACATATTGGTGTCAATAGTCATTATATTATTCAAAATCTCTCAGAATCTTTAACACAGGAATGTGCTCTGTGATTACCAAACTGAGGGGTAAAGTATCAATGTTTTTGAACTTCATTTCTATATAGAATGGTGTAGTAAGTAAACTGGCAGAGGTGGGTGGAGAGAATGTTAAATTGGAAATTATTGAAGCCCATCATAGCACAACTAACTGCTTGGCAGGATGTTGATGACACCGCGGGGGTTGGACCCAACAAATGCCACTTAACAGCTGTATTCATTTACTACCTCCAGACTTCATCCTACTATTATACTAATGAGCATCTTTGTAGAAAGTTAACTAGGCACTGAGGTGTAGACAGGAGAGTTCAGAGGCATCACCCTTTGTTCACACTTTACCAATTTTACATTCAACACATTTAACATGAATATATTTAGATCCTTCTTTTAGAGACAAATACAATTTGGTTCCTGTTTGTATAGAGCTTGTGATCTAATATGGAAGACAGCTCCGAAAACAAATTACTTTAATAAAGCGTGGGAAGGTCTAGGGTGGTTTGTTCATGACTATCAGTTCCCTCAAAATTGGAAACATTATGTCTCTTAAGAGGGAACATTATTTTCCTTAAATATTGAAAGTAAAGTACAACAAAAATGTGGAAAGCCTTGATGCATTTTTGCCTAAAATAATCTGTGTTAGGACATTGGCACATGTTTCCTTTGACTTGTGACATATGTTTAGCAGTAATTAAACAGAGCCGATGCCCACATGCCTGCATTTCCAATAACAAAGTGGTGTGTTTTCTTTCAGTTAATATTTGTCAGGGTCCTACTGTGTCACAGACACGTTTCTAAGGGGCTTGGTCTTTATGGAGATCACAGCGAGCCCAGACATGTTAACCAACGACACATTCGGGGAAGTTACTAAGTGACAGAAACACACTTTTGTATATATATATTTTTTAATTACAATTAAACATTAGTATTAATATTACACCAGTATAATAATGCAGTGTTGGTACTTAATGTGAAATGATAAAACTATTCATATTTTCTTTCTTAACACTGTAAAAAAGAGGCTTTTAAAATGTATTTATTTCTTAAAAAAGCATATGCTCAGCTAGGTGCGGTAGCTCACACCTATAATACCAGCCCTCTGGGGAGCCCAGGCGGGTGGATTGCTGGAGCTCAGGAGTTCAAGATCAGCAAGTCCCTGTCTCTAAAAATAGCTGGACGTTGTGGTAGGCACCTGTTGTCCCAGCTACTGGGGAAGCTAGGGCAAGAGGATCGCTTGAGTCCAGGAGTTTGAGGTTGTTGTGAACTATGACACCATAGAACTCTACTGGGGGTGATAAAGTGCAACTCTGTCTCAAAAAAAAAAAAAAAAAAAAAAAAAGCATATGCTCAGATGCTCAGTATGAAATGGTATCATTTATTTCTACAATTTTTAGGCAAGTGAGAGACTTAGACATATTGATTCTTCCTGGGTTGTTAATAAAAAATGTTTCTAAGAACTATCTGAAAGTCTAACTTCTTCCCACCTACAAGCAAGCAACCGCATAAAGCCAACACTTACCACTATTTTTAAACGGTATGTGAAAATAATGGGTTATGTAATTTGTCACCTGCAGAAAGGTCTCACAAAATGCAAAATAGACATTTAACCAATGAATCAAATACACAGGATAATCCCAAACCAGGCCCTGCTGGTACCTCCTGGGCATTTGTCTCTGCATTCGGGTGAAGTTATCTTTCTCCCTCCACTGAACTCATACTTATTCATAGAAGGTAGCATATATTTGGCTGCCTTCGCTGTTTAAATTTTATATTGTAGTACCTATATAACACTTGAATATAGTGAACATTTTCATAACCCCCTCAGCCCAACTGAGCGAGACACTGTAATTTTTGCAGCGAGGGCACACGTGTGTGTGTGCTTTACTTGGCACTGCACACTGAAACATGTAATGTTCACACCAGCCTCGTCAGTGAGTTTGAGAGTGCATATCACATAACAACCAACTATTGAAAGTAAGTATTGTGTCTATAAGATTGTTTTGAGTGAACATGTGTCTATACACACACATATACATACACATACGTTTTTTTCTATCACATTCCCCAATGCCACTCAAATGTAACCTTACCAAGAGGTCTTCATCTGACCATGCTGTGTAAAACAGAATCCCTCTCTGTCACTTTCAGCCTAATTTTTACCCTTTTTTCATTTCATAGCATTGATCATCACTTGGCATATGATATATTAGTTCACTGTCTGCTTTCACACAACAGAATTTATGTCTCCGCCCTGAAATTTGTTTTGCATTTTTAGTGACCCTAGCAAGGTTTGCAACATTCTAAAACTGAATAAAGAAAAACTGAATGTACACAAAATATTTTATAGATTGTGTGTGTGTGTGTTTGTGTGTGCGTGCGTGTGTATGCAATAGGTTAAGTGGATATTCATATGCCCAGTTAACAAACAGGAAAATACAACTCTGTTAAGCGAGGTTTAGGAATAGAGGTAAGTGCCTGTGTGATCAGGTCTGGCCTATCACCCGATGACTAGACGAGTCTAAGTGAGTCCTCTAGAATGTACAGGCATCAAGGAGTCCTTGCATAGAAACAGCTGTGCCATCCTAAGCCATTCTATTGGAGCAGTACAAGAAGAATTTTTGATCTACAGTTAAGCCAGGAATATAAAGGAAAGCTTTTTATTTCTTTTTATTTTTTTTAAGGAAAAATCAGTTATTGACATCTACGATTATGAGTTAAAACTTGGATTACAGTTTCAAAAGGAATAATGATGAATTAACAGTTACTACTTGGAATGTCACTCAGATGCAATAAATTAGGTTCTGTGGACAGCTGCAAATCAAACAGTCATACAGTGTGTAGAACAAGGAATAAAGATTCTTCTTAAAAAACATGTAATTTCAGCCTCAATACAGTTACTATAGAACTGTTTGACTTTCAGCATGTTACTAAGTTTTTAGAGAATTCAGTTATTCTATCTAAAATAGAAAAAAAAAATTATTTACTTACAAGATAGGGTTGTGCGAGTTAAGGTACAGTGGAGCCTCCATGGTTGGCCATCTCCTCACACTGCCCCCACCTGCTTCAACTGACCTACTTTTCAGAGACTGGTCAAGTCCTTCTCTTACTTAGTGGCGGTTCCTCATGTCGATCCCCTCTGTAGGTTGCCCAGTTTGTTATAGTACCTTGGGTGGTCAACTTACTGAGGTTCTTCTATGATTCTATGTGTGTGTGGAAATGTTTCGTAAGGTCTGAATTATATTTTCTTATTTGGGAAACGTATTACAACCCCCTAAGGAAATGTTTTCAAGTGTGTGTGTGAACACATTGTAAATGAGGAGCCATCATTATTCTGGAAATTATTAAGAAAAATTTTCCATTATGCCTCAAAGGTTTTGTGGTTTAATTATGAAAATAAGGAAAGTCAATGTCTTCTAAATTTTATCTCTTAACTAAATACTATTAGCATCTGGTAAGAAAAAAAAAAATGTATCTTGTGTCTCCATATCATATTTTCTCTAAGCCCCAAGCGCCAGTGAGCTACATACACAAGCAACTTCAAACAGAACAGCAGCACCCGGAAATGATTGCCGTGCGACAAGGAACACGCAGCGACAACAGTGAACGATCAGTGACCCCCCATGCAGGGGGATGTGTCTTCTTGTCAGAACATCCTTCAATCGTGGCGGGGTGCCCTGCTTCCTCAAAATTCCCGCAGCCAGAGGTCTCCCCTGTCTTGCTAATCACTTTCCGTTTTACAATGTAACCTGTAGGGTGTATCACAGGACCTGTCTTATTATTCTTTTCTTATCAAGTATAAAATAGATCAAAATGTAAAGTAACTTTGCTCTAGAAGCCCCCATTCTAAATCACCAAGGGAAGAAAGTGAGAAACAAATTCCGAGGGGAGGAGGACACTGAGAGCCACCAGCTGTTAGAATGTAGATGACAAATGTCACTACTGGCAAACAGCAAGCGTGTTAAGATTAAGGACAGCTCATTCTGCAGATTTTTCACTGCAGGGAACGTCAGTAGCAGTTTAAAGCTTGGGTCTTCCAATAAGAGATATCCCCCTCCCCATGGCGCAGTGGATGGTTCTGTGAGGCCCACTTGGTTTACTTTATCTGTGAGATGAGTATAATGGCATCCACCCCAAGGTGCACTGTGAGTATTAAATGAGATAATATGTGGTCCAGGCAGCGTGCTCGGCTGCCGGCTGGAGTGCTGTCAGCCTCTATGACCATGGTCATTACTCTGCCCTGCCTCTGCCTTTTCATCTTCTGTGATTCACTGATAAGGGCAGCAGCCATTTGTTCCCACAATCTGGTCCCGGGATAGGATAAAATAATAATTTACAACCACCCAGACAGCATTATCTTTACTGCACGCTTCTTAATGATTAACAATCAATTATAATATCATCCTTTAAATCCAATTCGTAGCACTGTCAAATGATTATGTACTATAATTAAATTAATGATATTGAACTTTAATTTTAGTTGCTTGGCTGCTTTTATTTGATTTCCATGATACTCATTTTGAGCGAACATTGGGTTCTGGTGTGGAGTTATCATATTTAGATTCCAGCCTCAGAAGAGCAAACCCTTACTGTAATTTAAAAAGATCACCACAAATAGAAATATTTCCACATGAGCCCCATTTGGAGGTTCACATTTGCTATTCATTAATTTGGGATTTGACAATTTAACATACATTAAAATAAAAGCCTGTTTCACGGAGCATGTGCTCCATTCTTCACTCTCTCAGCATGGCTATGCTGATTCTGGTGTTTAATAATGTTTCCAAATGTAATTTACAAATGGGAGTGTTAGGGAGGCTGGAGGAATGCTTGTATAGCTGGCTGTCTAGCTTCCTAGGACATTAAATCCTTGCTAATCTGAGACCCCAGGTGTGAAAGAAGAATCAAAATTATCAAGCATAAATCAACATTTGCTTTATAAAGTGTAATGGAAAAAGCTAATAAGATTTACTGGTAACAGAGAATTGAATTATGCCTTATCTATTTCAAGTCAATGTGAAAATTTGCTTCAAAACGTTATGTCTTGATATGGACTGAGCCTCAGATTCCATCACATTATTTTCAGAGTCTGCAGATACCTGATGACGGGTTTGAGGAGCACAGTGATAGAAGTATGTGCGCACCTCTAAAACAATTTATGTAAACAAGAGAAGAAAAATGTCTGCATTATTATATTTATACTACAAGGAAAGGTAGGGAACTGATGGTTTATGCCTGGATGAAAGTAATCAGAAAGGGATACAGCTGATGTTAAACCACATACTTTTCATGTATGTATTTGGGACCCTGCGCAAGAATGATATATACAAAATGAATATTTACATTAAAAGCTTTTCTCTTTACTACATTACACGGAGCTTGGCATCTATTTCATCCATCAATTACATGGCATGGTAAGAGTGTGATTTATTCTGTAATGAAATAGGCATATTGCAGGAAGTAATGAAGCATTTATTCAAAATTGCTTCAATGTGGACAAATTTGGAAAGACTGAGCATCAACACGTTTAATACTATCCTCTCACTAACTGCTCGTCCTGCCCACCCAGAGGAGCTCTAGAGTACTGGCCACATCAGTGTATTGGCATACTTTGTATACATCATTATATACGTGTACAAAATCCCATGTGTGGAGGTTTCCTTCCACTGTAAACAGGCTGTCAGGAATACGCCCCTTTTGCTTTTATTCAATGGTTATTTATTGGTTTCCAGGCACAGTGTTGAGTGCAGAAGAGGAATTAGACCATCAATGGACCAAACGATGGTCTTTTAAAAAGAAAAAAAAAAAAAACACATGGCAAATTCGAGAAACTGAGAGTAACTGTAAGGCTGGGATACATATTAAGAAGAATAAGGAAGGAGGACTTGAAGGGACCAATGTGCCATGTCAAGGGACTGACCCATTGTGGAAGGAATGGGAAGGCTCTGGAGACATTTAAACAGGGACAGACAGAATCAGGTTTGTATTTTATTCTAGGTAGAGTTGAAACACATTCTTCTTAGTAAAGTATCCCAAGAATGACAAAAGAGTATCCAATGTACTCAATACTATTATGAAACCAATATATAAACACTTACTCATACAAAAGATAAAACACAGATATAATCCAACAAGGGTCCAATGTATTCAATACTATTATGAAATCAATATATAATCATGTACACATTCATACGAATGGTAAAATGTAACTAGAGTCCAGAGAGTAAAAGGGAAGAGGAGAGAGAGGGGAGGGGACCGGGAAGGCAGGAGAGGGAGGGTGTCTGGCGGGACTTCACCTAATGTGCATGACGCAATGGTACATTTCCAAACTATTAAGAAAGGAGTATAATTGTGATCGATGTGTTAATCAGTTCAATGTAATCATTTCACTCGTATATCAAATCAGCACACTGAACCCCATAAATGTATCAATGTACACAGTTATGATTTAATAAAAACAAAAACAAAAACAACAACAACAACAACAAAAATAATCCAGCAAGGGGGAGGGAAGAGGACAAAGGAGAGGGAAGGGCGATTGGTGGGAGGGGGGAGGTCTTTTGGTGGGATCTCACCTAACGTGCACAATGCCAGGGTATATTTCAAAATACCTAAGACTTTTTTTATGTCTTTAAGTATATGCTAAATATATACGATGTTAAATTTTATTAAATTTTTGTCTTGAATCTTAAATTGCCTTCCATGTTTTTTTTTCTCATTTAATCTGTAACGTAACTTAACATTGGACACACAAAAAATAAGCAAGTGAGGTGATGGCGCTGGTAATCAGTTTGATTTAAGCATTCCACACTGTATATCAAATCCTCAAATTGTACCCCATAAATGTATATATACAGTTATGATTTTAATTAAAAATTATATAAGAAATTAGTCCTAACTTGGTTGAACAACAACAAAACATTACTCTAGGATTGATGTGGAGGAGTCTGGAAAACACCTAGTCCTTGCTTTAGATTTTAGATGAAGTTTCAGCCCCCTGGTTTGTTTCTTGTTTGATCTGTTGCTTTATCTATGTTTCCCTCTACTAACATCACCCTGTGTAATCACAATAATGTCCTGTTCGTCTTCAGGACTGGATTGTGTCTTACTGGATTCTTGCTCCTTCATGTTGAATTTAGAATCAGTTTTTCAAGTTCAGGAAAAATGATCATGGAGATGTTGATCAGAATTGTACTGAATTTATAGATCATTTTGGGGGACACTTGACATTTTAACTACATTTAATAGAAGTGTTCAGATTCAGAAATATAGCATACTCTTCACTTAAAAATCTCTTAATTTCTTTTCAGTAAGCTTTATAATTTTTTCCATAAAAGTCTTGCATATTCCCTTTTCTCTAAGATGTACTTGTATAATATATATATTTGCAACTGAAAATCAAGTGAGCAAATTATAATTTTTGATTGTTATCAGTTTATTCAGCACAACTGCTAAATTCTTATTAATTATAATTACTTTCATGTGGGAGTTTTTGGTTTTACAATATAGAACATGATTTCACCCACAAATGAAGGAATTTAATAAGGTTTATTTTCTTTTGAAGTTCTTACGTCTTTCATATCCTTGTTCTTTTTTACTGAGATGATAAGAATCTCCACTGAAATGTTGAGCATGGATGTTGAAGTTCAAGTCTTTTTCCTGATCTCAAAGGGACTGCACATGCCTTCAACATTAAGTGAGATGTTTACTTTACTATAGTTCGTATATGTCTCTTACCAGGTTAAATCCTCTTCTCCTAGTTTACTGACTTTTTTATGTTAAATAAGTATATGTTAAATATATATGATGTTAAATTTTATTAAATTTGTCTGGAATCTTAAACTGCCTTATGTTTTTTTCTCCCTTAATCTGTAATGTAACTCAACATTGGGCTCCTAAAATCAGTATGCTTATGTCTTATTTATAATTTTTACATGTATTTGTGAATTTGTTCTATATAACATTCTTTCCTTTTAATCTCTGTATATTATTTTAGTTATTAAATTATTAGTACTTCATGAAATGATTTGAAAGTGTTTTTTAAATTATTTTTTAAATCCACTGGCAGAATTTCTCTAAATTTTAACAATCCATTCCATGAACATTAAGTAGAAATCTTCTTTAAGGACTTGTGAACTTTCATGTTGTATTTTTGGGAAAATATTTTAATTAATGTTCCTGAATCTTTAATTTTATAAGGTCACTATAATTTTTTATTTCTTCTTGAGGTTGTTTAATAAAATGTTATTTCAAGGACTTTTCCCATTTCATTTCAATCAAACAATTTATTGCTATAAAGTTATTTTTTGTTGCAATTTTATTTTTTTTCAATAAAACATCTGCATTATTTTATTTTATTTTTTTATTAAGTCATTTGTACATAGATCATAAATACATTTATGCCATTATGGGTTGAGAGAGGGAGGGGGATCACACCTATGGAGCACATTGCAAGTACAAGTTGGACCTATCAGGTGTAGAACACAAATGTCTTAATGTTGTAATTGGGTAAATGAGGTGAAAGCTATGTTGCTATAAAGTTATTAATGATAGTTTCTTTATATCTGCTTGAACTCTGCAGCATCCAGAATTCTATCTCTCTTTCATTCTTAATTTTCTTCCTTTGCAAGAAGCCATAAATACAGCCTAATATCTTTTTCTGTATATCATATTTTCATGTGGCTCCCTTTTGCTTGAAGTTTATGTTTTAGGAATCTCCACAATATATGTCAACGTAGGCCAGTTTATACCACAGTAAGAAACATTCCCACAATATCTGGATTTCTACATAACAGAAGTTTATTCTTCATCTATGTAAAACAAAATGTGGATCCAGGCAACTCATCAGATCAGATGTTTTGCACGTGTTGGCTCAGCCCTTCAGACTAACTTCTGGCACCTGCATATCAACATATACACATATTTCTATGAATACAGGTTTGTGAAACAGGGAGCTGACTTTTATGAACCAATATTCAAACGTTTTCTGTTAATGTAACTCATTAACATTTCTTTTGTCAATGACATACAGAACTTCAAGGGGATAAACAAGAACAAGCATCTCTTCCCGTACCATGGAGAAAATAAGATACTGGTGTTCAATCAAAGGCTCGTGTCAAATAGTGAGGGTTGTTTTGTGACAAATTCTCTATTTGCTGTTTTAAGATCTTGTGTTTTGCTTTATAAAGAATTCTAAGATGACAGTTGTCTTCTCTCAGGATACCGAGGTGTTACTATTATTCTATTCTCTTTTGGCAGTCATCATTGCTACTGAGAAATCAAAAGTCATTCTTCTTGCTGTGGCTGATCGATCATCTATTTTTCACTTTAAGTTATTTTTACATTGCCTTTTCCTTGGTCTACTTCAGGTTCAATATGATGTCTATAGATGCAGACGTCTTTTCATTATCCTGCTCGGGATTTATGACGACTCCTCAATTTCCAAATTAGAATTTTTTAATAATACTAAAATAAACTGAGCCATTTCTTTCTTTGAATAATGCCACATCCCCATTTCCTAATTCTTTGTAATATGTTTTTATGAAATTATATTTTATGCATTTTGGACATATATGCTTAGTTCTTTCTATTTCTTTGCCTCTTTTTTTAAAAATTCTGTCTCTTGATATTTCTGCTTACCATTCCATATACTTTCTTCATATCTGTTTTCCAATTCACTAATTCTCTCTTTAGCTACATCTAACATTTTTTAAATTATGAGCATTTTAATTATAATTATTCTATTTTCATGGTTGGTAATTATATGATATCTTTATTCAAAATTGCTTATTGTTTGCTCATATTCAACAAAATCAATCTTGTGTTTTTAAAACTTACATGTGGTAATTCTGGCGTTTAAAGCTTTTGCAAATTTTATTTTCTTATCTTTTGTTTTTCTGATTCTCACCATGTCTCATTGTTTTGTTGTAAGTCATGTAAATTTTTTTGCTTCTAAGATATTCATTTTGCTTGAAACTTTACCTATAGAGTTGTTTTTATTTGTTTATTTGTTTGTTGTTTTTTGAGGCCTAGATTAAAGTTGTACTTCTCCAGAGATTTGATAGGGGTTGGATTATTTTCCCAATATCCTGTAAGTTTCACCTATTTTGAGACAAAAGTAAATTTAATTAATCATTTTAGATTTTTAAAATAAAACTGATATGTGGATATGTGGGTACAAACTTATTTTGGATAAGTTGTGGTTATAGATTCTCAAGTAGAACTTTTCACTGAAAACAGAGCTAAGCATGAGACAGAAAATATTTCTTATATCTATTTCTGAGACATTGGATTTATTTCCTGTTCATTATTACATTGCACATCTGACCCCCTGGAAGTCTTTGCTTTATGTGAAGGGGGCTTGTGTAGTTTTAATAGACTCTGGACTTTACATTCTGTTCTCTGCATTTTTCATAGTCATCAAAATGAGTGTCCAATGACTCAATAGTTTGCCAGATACTCGGAGGGAAAAGCCATTTTTATATTTTCTTACCTCCTAGTGGTTCTCATTAAATTATTTTACATTTCAAAAGTTATTTTCATGTTCATTTAATTACAGCGATGTATTTTAAAACATACTTTGGAAATTTTACTTAGCTTTTTAATTGTTTCAGCCCAAAGGGCTGCTCCAGGGTATCTATCCCCTCACACTTCAAAAGGGAAGGTCTCCCTCAGGTTTGTTTATTTTTAATTGTTCGAGATAAATACTTAGTTAATTTGCTAGCATTCTTTCCTTCTTTCTTAATATGTGTACAAGACTATTAAACTCCTAAATTTGCTTCTGCATATATTTTATCTTGAAACTGGTCTGTTCTGTTATGGAGTAGATTTGCTCTTGCTATTTCTAAGGTAGCGCCACTAAAAGTTGTTTAAGATTTTATTTTTGATTTTCAGAAGGGATCTTATTCTTGTGATTTGGTGATTTAAACTTTCTGTTGCTATAAAATTTAGATCAGAAATTATGACACAAACAAAATACGTTTGGAGAATTTACTGAGTTTTCTTTTTTTGTTGTTGTTATTGGCCTTGTAGATAAACATTATTTATAAAACAAACAAACAAACAAAAAAAACCCTGTGAATACACCATAGGAGTTTGTTCTTTGAACATGCAAGGTTTATAATATGTATTAATTCGACATTACTGATCTTATCAAAATTCTTTGTTTCCTTATTTTTTTTCTACTTGATCTAACAAAAGATACAGGCTTCAAATACAAATTCCTTCAAGCTTTCGTATACATTTTCCATGTCTGTCCAAGGAGACTTAGAATACAGACTTTCCAATCGATGACTTCTGTTTCTGTTCGCTATGCATGTATGTGTCTGTGTGTGTCCATACAACATTATTTGACCTTTAAATATTTATTACTGGTATGGCTTATTAAGAAAGGAACTCTGGAGTATCTGACCTCATAATTCTAAATGCGAGTCTTTTGATGGAATAAACCTCTTGACCTGTGTTCCTCTTCCCACAGGGGGTGTGGATTAACAGAATGTTAAATTTGAATAAGGAATTAGAATTGCTTCTCCATGCTCAGGGGTAACTTATTAATCTATGTACTATTTTCCCTCAAAATTAATATTTTAAAAATGATTCTACTTTATTTTCATTTAAGTTGCTTAAATAAATTTTTATCACTCTTTACATTAATTTTTTATTAATATTTTATTTTTCTTTAGGTTTGTCTTATGTAATCAATACACCAATGTTTTCAAGCACACACCCCCAAACTTTTCTCTTTAATAGTTAAATAACATGATGAATCATGTGTGTTGTCATTACTGATGTTTTCATTTGCTTTTCTTCTGTGTGTGTATGCTCCAATTTTATACTTATATATTTCTCATTTGACTATAGTAAAGATGACTTCTATTTCTGCTTATTTCATGAATTTGTGATATGGTTTACTTTTAGCGTTTAATAAATAGTTAAATAATATTAACTTTTAGTACTTAATAATATTATTTAACTACTTATCAAATGCTAACGATTTAATTGCATTTAAATATTATTAATAATGATGATTATTATTACTGGATTATTGAAATTCACCAACTAGTTGATATCATTTTGCTCTAACAATGAAAATGAAAATCATGTTTCATGATTTTACCGTCTCTCTCTGTGTGTGCTCTGCTTCCCCCCTCACACCACAATCATTGTTCCCTCTCTGCTTCCATTCATCTGCTGGCCAATTATTACTGGTGTTAAGAAAAATATAATCTTGGATTTCATATACAGATTGTTTGTATTCAGTCATGATAGTTATATTAACAAAACTGAGCACTTTTCTTTAAGGAATTCATGAAATCTTGTTTATGCACATTATTTAGCACCACAACTGAGCTTAACTGATTTTGAAAATGATGGTCTCTAATGTGATACTACGATTTTTCTATTACTGAGTTCCTAATGTTAATCGACCCACTGGAAGCAAGATAGGCCTAGGAAGAGACCTGGCATAACAATAACACCTTCCCTCTGACATCACACACCGATGACTGGTTTGAAGTCACAACTTACGTCTTCTAAAGATGTACAAGCATGAATCTACTCCCTGTTGTTATTCAGTATTACAGAGAAGAACTCTGAGGATAACCTGATGTTTTAAACCCTTTCTGTAATAATTAGCTATAATTTTGGTGGCCTGAATTCTGGTATAGTGTTTAATTTATGCACATGATTTGGAAGAAAATGTTTCTAAAACATACCTACATTTGTGGGTTATGTTACTATGCATCCTCAGGACTTTTTTCAATTTTTGAAAGTTTTCTTCAATTATGAGTTTGATTATTGCTACTTTAGTTACTGTTTCTTCCTCAGAAGGGCTTAAAGCTGGTATGTTAGATATGAGTTCAGAGTGCTCTCAATCATTTATCTTCTCTTTCATAGTTTTTTTTTTTTTGTGTGTCTTTTCATCCATATTCAGAAAGCATACCTTTTTACTATGCCACCTATGCAAGCATCACTAAATACTATAGTTTGCATTTAACTTATTTTCGAACTTTATACCAACTAGTGTATATTACATGTATTGTCTGTATTATTTCCTTAGGTCAATATTTTTTTTTTTTTATCATTCATCCATGCTAATTCATGTAGATATACATTTACTTTCATTTCTGCATACAAGTCCATTACATGACCTTATCACAATTTAAATACCCAATCTAGCACTGACAAATATTTAGGTGGTTTTCAGTTTTATTGTTACATAAAGATGCCTCTATAAATAATCGTATATTATGTATGTGCCCTGGTTTACGCACATGCACACCAGGGGTTTACCTCAGGGAAATCTCCAGGTGGTTGAGCACGCACACATTCAACTTTTCAAGGTCATTTTTTTCAATTTACAGTCTTCTCAAGAGTGTGTCAGAGTTTTTCTTTCTAAATTCTTAGGAACAAATGATACTGTATGACATTTACAATGTTAACCTGTACTTCTAAATTAACACATAGGTATGGTTTTAATGTATATTTCCTTAATAACCAATGAGATTGAGCAGCTTTTTGTGTATTTATGATCCAGTACTTCCCTCTGCTCTGACATGCCTCTGGCGTCCTTTTTCACATTTTGTGGGATTGCTTAGTTTTCCTTTAGTGAGAGCTATTCATGTGTTCTTGATATTTACTAGATAACATTTCTTAGCGTTCCCAGTCTGTGGCCTTTCTATTTGCTCTCTTTTATAAGACAAGTTGTTGATTTTAATGTAGTATAATGTGTATAATTTTCTTCGTGGTTTGGTCTTTCCTGCTTGGTTTAAGAAAACTTTCCATACCAAATGTCAGAAACACATTCTCTTATGCTTTCTTGTCTTTCTCACTTATATCCTCAATTTATAAAGAATTGATTTTATGTTGTAAGGTGAGGTTATATTTTCTTTTCTTTTCTTTTTTTTTTTAATTTATGAAAACAGATTGTCCCAAAACCACTTTATAGTTTATTATTTCCCTACTATTCTTCTCTTTTACATACCAGAATTATCAACAAGAATGGTTCTGTGTGGGGCCCCCGCTCTGTTCCAGTGGTAAATCTGTCTCTTGTGGCATTGATAATGTACTTTTTAATTACCATATAGTTATAGCACATTTTGAAACTTTATGGGACACATTAACCACATGATTCTTTTTCTTTGGAAGTATCTTAACTTATCAATATATATTTCAGAATTAGCCAGTCAAGTTTCATAAAAAAACAAATCTGAATTTTTAATTAAATTGTAATGAATGTATATTTCCTTATGAGGGTGACTTGTCATCTGTAAGATACCCTTAAATATGACATACTTCTCCACTTAATTAGATGCTCTTTAATGTGCTTAAATTATTTTATATGCATATCTTGTTAGATTTATTCTAATTATCTTTATACATATTTTGTTGAAATTGTAAATAGTTTTGTTAATTGAACGTGCTCTTTTTACAATATAAATTTGAAATACAAATTGGGTGTGTTGAATTTGCATCTGCCAACCATAATAAACTCTTATGTTTTGTATTCATTTATCTGTAAACCTTTCTGGGTTTTGTCTGCAGTCTATAGCATCATCTGGGAACGACTGCAGTTTTGTTTCTTTCTTCTTTCTTTCAATTCCTTTTACCTGTTATTTTTTTCTAATACTATTGTTCTGTTCTGGTTGGAGAAGTGATAAAAGGGTCTTCTTTGTCTTACTGATTTTAAAGGAAATCTATTTATATTTATTTCACATGTATGAAATTTGCTAAATTGGCTATACCTTTTTATAGATGCTGTTTTTCAGCTAAGACATGGCCAGTTTGCTAAGAGATGTTTTAATTGTTTGATCAATTTTGATAGCATCATCTCCTTTCATTATGCTTTAATTCCCCTGGATTTCTTTTTTTTTTTTACAGTTTTTGGGCTGAGCCGGGTTTGAACCCACCACCTCTGGTATATGGGGCTGGCGCCTACTCCTTTGAGCCACAGGAGCCACCCTCCCCTGGATTTCTTTAAGCATATTAATATCTTATTCTAAATTCTATTAGGAACATTTCCAATATTTGTAGTATTTGTATCTTTTATTCTTCAGTTGTTTGTTTACTTTTCTGCGGGTGTCTTTATTTTTTCTCTTTTGTGCCCTGAATTTTCAATTGAGAATTCATATTTCTTGAACTCTGGAAAATTTTGGAGGATCATGTTTAAAATGCGTTCTGCAGAGTATTGATTTTATTATGTCAGGCATTTAGGGGCCTATATTCTATTCGGAAATCACTTTAAACTCAATTTTCTTCGTGGTATGCCTTAGATTCTGCAGGTAATGTGAATCCAGTCTCAGATCTACTTGAGTGAGTCTTGTGACTGGGAATGCTCAGAGAACAGCGCTTCTTTCACAGGACCCCCTTCCTCACCCATCCTCTGATCGCCTTCCTCACCCATCCCCCTCATCACCTTCCTCACCCGTCCCCTGACCACCTTCCTTGCCCATCCCCCTGTGCCAGGATGACAAGGGCACATCACAGTAAGATGTCTGTTTCCTGCTTCACCGTCTGAGCACATCATTCGTTCATTGCACCATGTTTATTAAGGCAGGTGTCACTAATGTAAATTCCCACACAAGGGGCCCTGTCTTTCTCTCCATTCTGTCCAAACTCTTGTTCCCTCACTCTCCCAAGTGAAAACCCTGATGCTGTGAATTCAGGGAGAAGCTGGTCGGGGCACCTTCCCCCATTGCAGAGCATTTTATGGTACTTTACAGTTTCCAATTTGTGATTCTTCTATTGGCACAGTTTAGCTGTTTAATAGAAGACATAGATTCCATTCTGTTTAGCTTCCAGCAAGTTTAGCTGTTTAATACTGAAAGGGGGTTTTCTATATATCCAGTGTGGCTGATGGTAGCAAGTAACAAGCCACCAGCTCTCTCTTCATCATGACGCAAGGTGGAGCCTGCATTTCTTAATCAGTTTCCACCTTTCAAAAAAAAAAAAAAAAAAAATACACTTTTTCACCTGAAGCAGTGGCAAAAAAATGTTACAAGTCAATTCTTTTATGGGGGCATTAATTTCATTCAGGAAGGCAGAGCTCTCATCACTTAATCACCTTCCAAAAGGCCCCACCTCCTCATACTATCGCACTGGGCATTAAGTTGTCATTTATGAATTTTTAGAGGACATCCACATTTACCCCAAAGCGGTAGATGAGTGTTTTTCATATTATAATGCTGAAGCATTTTAATCTAAATTTCCTCTGAATTCAGGCTTTGTGTCCTTTTGGGGATTTGGAGGCATTGTGATCATTGTTCTTTGTCTTCACTCACATTCTGTCAGAAAGTTTATGTCAGAGGTTGATGGTCAGATGCTACTTTAAATCCAATTGTACTTTTGATTTTTGAGAAAAATCATATCTAGCCTCAAACGCATGATACTCACAGATTGCTTTTTTTTTTTTGTGCCATGACTCACAAAATTTGCAAACAGAAATCTGGCAGGCTGTGTTTCACGTAGGAGGAAAGAGATTTCTTACGTCTGTATTCTTCTCAGGAAGTTTTTTATCAATGCTTTTGGGGTAAGTTTTTGAAGTGAGATGTGAGGCAAAAACGTGTATTTCATCCATGTTTTTGGGCCTAAATCCTTGATTGTATTAGTCAGAGGAGGCTAAACTGAGAAAATAATAATCAGCCCAAACATTCAATGAGTCAACAAAACAGAATTTTAGTTCTCACCCACCTAAAAGGCCCCTAATATGTCAGGCCAGTGAAAGAGGGGGATGAATTGGGGTAGGGGGTAGAGGGACTTCATTGCACAGAATTGTTCAGGGGCTCAGGTAATGCCAATTTTTTTATTATCCTCATGCAGCTTTCCAGGTCACCCCAGGTTTGTGTTCCCATCAGTCAGAAGGGAAAACAAACATAGCAGGGTGTGTGTGAAGAGCTTTTATAGGCCAAGCCTGGAAGTGGCCGATGCCACTTCTGTCTGCTTTAGAACTGTCACAGGGCCAATGCTGACCTGATGCCACTTCTGTCCTGCTCTAGAGCTCAGTTGCAGGGCCAACGCTGACCCCAGACCAGGCTGGACAATGCAGTCCAAGCAGTGGTTTCAGGGAGAAGACAAAAACTGATTTTAACAAACAACTTGAAATACATACCACATTGCATAATTGATAAAATTCCCTGAAGACACAGGACCCTTAGAGTTACACAACTTGTCTCCTAAAGAATTCCCAAATCACCAGATTCATCTGTTTTCTGTCTGGTTGTGCAGAGCAGCTCAGGAGAAGCTTCAGCAAAGACTGCATTCTCAAGTGAATCACATGGAGCTTCAAAGTGCTTCTGACATCCACAGAGAAAAACAGAAGGATTTGCAAAACCAATATGCTCACGGAGATGAAACAGCATGAACAAAGTCAGCATTTGTGAACCTCAGCTAATTACTGATACCCCTTCCCCCACCCTGTCATATCAATGTATACTGGCTGCTTGTACTAAATGCAGAAAACACTCTCAACATCTGTTCTAGCCTACAGAACACTTATTAGTTTAGACTATGTCAAAATATAATTTGTTGGAGAAAAAATTTTAATATGCATCAAGGTAATATGCCTTATTATACTATTTAAAAACTTAGAGATTTTATCCAAATTGCTAATCCTAACCTGGAAACAGTTGGGCACTGAGATTACACGTTTTTTTGTTTTTTTTTACAATAGTTATCAAACTGATTTTAAGTTTTGATAAACTGGGTGTCTTGACCTCAAAACAGTAAGAAAAATGTAGTGAATCTTAAACATGGAGCACTCCCAGAGTGTCCTACATAGAACCTGGTTATCTTTCATTTTACCTTTAAAATCCATAGTTTTTTTAATTCCCCTGGCATTTTTTTTTTTTTTTTTTTTTTTTTTTGGTTATTTATTTGTGTTTGTTTTTTCCGCTGAAGTTGAACTTTTCTGTGTAGCAGCAAGCAGGCAGGATGCTGAGACTTCATTGTATTCACTATTAAACAAAAGCTCTTATTTTAGACAATATGTGAACGGACTATTTTGAGTGCAGCATCATTTCCCGGGATTATCTGTGTGATTGTTTTCTCTGTTCACTGGGATCCTCATTTGTGGGTTCTTCACTTCACTCCAGTGTCAGCCGTCCTCACAGCTCACACCTGCGCAGATTCTGGTTACCCACATCTTCCCTTCAGAGCATACAGCCTTCCCATCCTTCAGACTTTACTGTCTTTTGAAAGTCTTTTGAGTTTACACAGTTTATTGAAAATAACTAGGATCCTTTTCAAATTTACATGGAAGCAGGCTGGTATAATGAAAGCAGCCCCAGAGTAAGAATTGGGATTTTAAGATTCCATTTCTTCCTCAAACTCTATGTTCTAATTTCCAAAGCTATCCAAATCTACTTTTTTATATCCAAAAGATGAAGGAATTTCCGTGATCCAACACTAGCTTATCACCTGTAGAATTCTATGTGTGCTTATATGCATGTATTTATCCAACCAGCAGAATTTTATTGTCAGGCACCGTGCTAGGTTAGGAGGAATAATAACATACATTAATCCATTTCATGGATTAACTCAGTTAATCCTCACACCGCTCCTCTGTAGCTCAAGAAACTGAGGCAGACAAAGCCTAATGATTCGGCCAAGCTTTCATGGCAGTAAGTGGCACAGCTGAGACTGAAAGCCAGGCCAGCTGCAGAGCCCACTGTGTTATATGCCTGGGAAACAAAGGCAAATCGGAGAAGTTTCCTTTTTCAAAGAGCTCACAGGCCACAGAAAGAGGAAGATGTGTCAAAAAAACAGCAGTGTGATATGTCAACTAATACTTCTAACATATTCAGAGCTTCCACTGTATTCAGAAGTTACCCTGTGATTTTTTTTTCTTTTTATTTTATTAGTATTAGATCATAGCTATGTACATTAATGCGATCATGGGGCACCATACACTGGTTTTATAAACAGTTTGACACATTTTCATCACACTGGTTAACATAGCCTTCCTGGCATTTTCTTAGTTATTGTGTTAAGACAATTGTATTTTACATTTACCAAGTTTCACATGTACCCTTGTAAGATGCACCGCAGGTGTAATCCCTCCGTCCACCCATCCTCCCCCCTCCCTCCCCTCCCTCTCCCCCTCCCCCATATTCTTAGGTTATAACTGGGTTATAGCTTTCATATGAAAGCCATAAATTAGTTTCACAGTAGGGCTGAGTACATTGGATACTTTTTCTTCCATTCTTGAGATACTTTACTAAGAAGAATATGTTCCAGCTCCATC